>CAWUFW010019951.1:0-167837 GCA_963921515.1 Calotriton arnoldi
GTGCTTCAGTTCAGTTACCATGTGCTCATAAGGAGCACTTCTGGACCTAGTCAGAGGTATGAGCAAGGCCACTGGAATTATGCTACTGTTTGGCTGCACCAACTTTCGCACAATTATACATTTTCCGCATTAGCCACATAATCCATCATCTGCTGCCTAATCTGCAGATTTGAACAAAAAAGCCTTGTTTCTAGCTCAAACGTCTCAAACGTTACAAAAAATGCAGCGACAAGTGTTACAGCATGGTGGAAAGGTCCTTTGTAAGCCTAGAATGGTCACCTGTTACTTATTGCTAAATGTAGGTGTTAAATTGGTACTAATGGTGTGCAAGCCATTGTTGCTCCTTTCTGCGCCTCTCTTGCCTCTTTCTGCATGTCTGTTGCTTCTTTCTACACCTTTCTTTCTTTTTCTGCACTTCTCTTGCCTCTTTCTGTACATCTCTTCTTCTTTCTGCACCTCTTTTGCCTCTTTCCGCACCTCTGTTGCCTCTTTCTGCACCTCCCTTGCTTCTTTGTGCACCGCTCTTGCCTCTTTCTGCACCTCTCTTGCCTCTTTCTGCACCCCTCTTCCCTCTTTCTGCACCCCTCCTGCATCTTTCTGCACCTCTGTTCCTTCTTTCTGCACTTCTTTTGTTTCTTTCTGCACCTCTCTTGCTTCTTTCTGCACCCCTCTTGCCTCTTTCTCCACACCTCTTCCCCCTTTCTGCATGTCTGTTGCTTCTTTCTCTACTTCTCTTGCCTCTTTCTCCACCACTCTTCCCTCTTTCTGCATCTCTGTTGCTTCTTTATGCACTTATCTTGCGTCTTTCTGTACCTTTCTTGCTTCTTTCTACACCCCTTGTGCCTCTATCTGCACCCCTCTTCTCTTTCTGCACTCCTCTTGCCTCTTTCTGCACCTCTCTTCCTTCTTTCTGCACTTCTTTTGTTACTTTTTGTTTCTCTCTTGCTTCTTTCTGCACCCCTCTTGCCTCTTTCTGTATCCCTGTTCGCTCTTTCTGCACCTCTGTTGCTTCTTTCTGCACCTCTCTTGTCTCTTTCTCCACCTCTGCTGCTTCTTTCTGCACCTCTCTTGCTTCTTTGTGCACCCCTCGTGCCTCTTTCTGCATCTCTCTTCCCTCTTTTTGCACCCCTCTTGCCTCTTTCTGCACCTCTGTTGCATCTTTCTGCACTACTCTTGCTTCTTTCTGTACCTCTCTTGCTTCTTTCTGCACCACTCGTGCTTCTTTCTGCACCCCTATCCCGTCTTTCTGCACTCCTCTTGCCTCTTTCGGCACCCCTGTTCCTTCTTTCTGCTCTTCTTTTGTTTCTTTCTGCACCTCTCTTGCTTCTTTCTGCACCCCTCTCGCCACTTTCTCCACCTCTGTTCCCCCTTTTTGCATCTCTGTTGCTTCTTTCTGCACTTCTCTTGCCTCTTTCTCCATCCCTCTTCCCTCTTTCTGCACCTCTGTTGCTTCTTTCTGCACCTCTCTTGTCTCTTTCTCCACCTCTGCTGCTTCTTTCTGCACCTCTCTTGCTTCTTTGTGCACCCCTCGTGCCTCTTTCTGCATCTCTCTTCCCTCTTTTTGCACCCCTCTTGCCTCTTTCTGCACCTCTGTTGCATCTTTCTGCACTACTCTTGCTTCTTTCTGTACCTCTCTTGCTTCTTTCTGCACCACTCGTGCTTCTTTCTGCACCCCTATCCCGTCTTTCTGCACCCCTCTTGCCTCTTTCGGCACCCCTGTTCCTTCTTTCTGCTCTTCTTTTGTTTCTTTCTGCACCTCTCTTGCTTCTTTCTGCACCCCTCTCGCCACTTTCTCCACCTCTGTTCCCCCTTTTTGCATCTCTGTTGCTTCTTTCTGCACTTCTCTTGCCTCTTTTTCCACCCCTCATCCCTCTTTCTGCACCTCTGTTGCTTCTTTCTGCACTTCTGTTGCTTCTTTCTGCACCTCTGTCCCTTCTTTCTGCACCCCTCTTGCCTCTTTCACACCCCTCTTCCCTCTTTCTGCACTTCTTTTGTTTCTTTCTGCACCTCTCTTGTTTATTTCTGTATCCCTCTTGCCTCTTTCTCCACCCCATATCCCCCTTTCTGCATCTCTGTTGCTTTTTTATGCATTTCTCTTGCTTCTTTCTGCATCTCTCTTGCTTCTTTCTGCACCACTTGTGCCTCTTTCTTCACCCCATCCCTCTTTCTGCAGTCGTCTTGCCTCTTTCTGCACCTCTGTTGCTTCTTTCTGCACTTTTTTTGTTTCTTTCTGCACACCTCTTGCCTCTTTCTGCACCTCTGTTCCTTCTTTCTGCACTTCTTTTGTTTCTTTCTGCAGGTCTCATGCTTCTTTCTGCACCCCCTTGCCTCTTTCTCCACCCCTTTTTCCTCTTTCTGCACCCCTGTTGCCCCTTTCTGCACTTCTTTTGTTTCTTTCTGCACATCTCTTGCTTCTTTCTGCACCCATCGTGCCTCTTTCTGCACCCCTCTTCCCTCTTTTTGCACCCATCTTGCCTCTTTCTGCACCTCTGTTGCTTCTTTCTGCACTACTCTTGCTTCTTTCTACACCACTCTTGCTTCTTTCTGCACCACTCATGCTTCTTTCTGCACCCCTCGTCCCTCTTTCTGCACCCCTCTTGCCTCTTTCTGCACCTCTGTTCCTTCTTTCTGTACTTCTTTTGTTTCTTTTTGCACCTCCCTTGCTTCTTTCTGCAACCCTCTTGCCACTTTCTCCACCCCTGTTCCCCCTTTTTGCATCTCTGTTGCCTCTATCTGCACTTCTCTTGCCTCTTTCTCCATCCCCCATCCCTCTTTCTGCACCTCTGTTGCTTCTTTCTGCACTTCTCTTGCTTCTTTCTGCACCTCTGTCCCTTCTTTCTGCAACCCTTGTGCCTCTTTCTGTACCCCTCTTGCCTCTTTCTGCACCTCTGTTCCTTCTTTCTGCACTTCTTTTGTTTCTTTCTGCAACTCTCTTGCTTCTTTCTGCACGCCTCTTGCTTCTTTCTTCACCCCCCGTGCCTCTTTCACACCCCTCCCTCTTTCTGCACCCCTCTTGCCGTTTTCTGCACCTTTGTTCCTTCTTTCTGCACTTCTTTTGTTTCTTTCTGCACCTCTCATTTCTTTCTGTATCCCTCTTGCCTCTTTCTCCACCCCACTTCCCCCTTTCTGCATCTCTGTTGCTTTGTTATGCATTTCTCTTGCCTCTTTCTGCACCTCTGTTGCCTCTTTCTGTACTTCTTTTGTTTCTTTCTGCACCCCTCTTGCCTCTTTCTGCACCTCTGTTCCTTCTTTCTGTACTTCTTTTGTTTCTTTCTGCATCTCTCGCTTCTTTCTGCACCCCTCGTGCCTCTTTCTGCATCCCTCTTCCCTCTTTTTGCACCCCTCTTGCCTCTTTCTGCACCTCTGTTGCTTCATTCTGCACTACTCTTGCTTCTTTCTGCACCTCTTTGCTTCTTTCTGCACCACTCGTGCTTCTTTCTTCACCCTTCTTCCCTCTTTCTGCACCTCTGTACCTTCTTTCTGCTCTTCTTTTATTTCTTTTTGCACCTCTCTTGCTTCTTTCTGCACCCCTCTTGCCACTTTCTCCACCCCTGTTCCCCCTTTTTGCATCTCTGTTGCTTCTTTCTGCACTTCTCTTGCCTCTTTCTCCACCCCTCATCCCTCTATCTGCACCTCTGTTGCTTCTTTATGCAGTTATCTTGCTTCTTTTTGCACCTCTGTTCCTTCTTTCTGCACTTCTTTTGGTTCTTTCTGCACATTTCTTGCTTCTTTCTGCACCCCTTTGGCCTCTTTCTGCACCCCTCTTTCCTCTTTTTACACCTCTGTTCCTTCTTTCTGCACTTCTTCTGTTTCTTTCTGCACCCTTCTTCCCTTTTTTGCATCCCTGTCGCCTCTTTCTGCAGTTCTCTTGTCATTTTCCGCACCTCTCTTGCCTCTTTCGGCACCTCACTTGCCTCTTTCTGCACTTCTCTTGCTTCTTTCTACTAACCCTGGGCGAAGTTCGCGTAGCCGCGCTACGCTAGGCTACGCGAAGTTGTACAAAAACTTCCCGACGCTACGCGAGCATGCCGAGTTGCTTGTTTCCGCATGCTCGCGTTGTCTCGCGTATGCTCGCGTTGTGCTCGCGTATGCTCGCGAGATGTTTTTGACGTTCGGCAACGCGGTGTAGTGTGGTTTGTGGCCTCATTGCCTACATTGCTAAGTTAGCTTAGGTCTGGCTGCCATGATGCCTTTTTGCACACATTACTTTGTGACTTTGTTTTTCCAGACTCTGCTTGTGCCCGGCTATATTAGAAATGTCTGCCTTTTTGCCTTTCACCTTTTCTCCTGTTCCCTGTGGGTTGCGTCTGCACAACATGTACAAGGTCAAAAAACAACGTCCCTTGTTCTTGCTGATCTGGTCAGCCCCTCGCAATTAGACATAACACAGAATACAGCTGCACTGGAGAAATTTGGGTGCTTTTAATATTGTGATCTCGCTGTTTGTGGGACTTGGAGAAAAACCTTTCCAGGGAGAAGAGCTGTGCTTGTCTGATGATGTACACCTTGCATCTAGATATTGAGGTATGGGGTCCGCCTGACAAAGCCCAGAGGTCTTCTATTTTTATAATAAACTAGTTATTAGCACGGGGAGGGTGGTAAGGCCATTTAGCCCTATATCCACTGTCTTTATAAAATGCTGTCCCCGTTTGTATTCTATGGAATTGTAACCATGCTTATTATTTTAGCATTATGCATTATGCTGATAGTACTGGCACGTGTACTGTATCTTAGAGCACGATAGTTGAAATAAACATTTTAAACTATACAGTGTCTCTTATTACGCTCGTTGTGGACAAGTATGAGTGAGTTATGAAAGAGTGTTCTTGCTCCCGCGAGTCCTGAGAGAGACCGTGTTCTGGGTTGTCTAATCATTGGTAGCTGCGCTGCGAATGAGATGCTAAAGCTAGTCGGATTGGGATTGTGGGTACTAAGGGGCATGGTTGGCTCACCACTATACTTTGAGGTCCTATTATCCTGTGCATAGCTCTGTGTATGTGCAGAATCCCTACAACATGGCGCCACCAACGTGGTGGGCTGCTTATCTGCGAGGCGCTTGAGTAGTGCTTGTGCTTGTCCACAACACCCTTCGCATACGTTTCCGGAAACGTGTGTGAGGGTGATACCTCCTATATTGATGTTTTTATAGGTTCTTTCAAGCTTGAAGTTATTAAAAGGTGTTTATGTTAATCCTATATAGCGCTGCCTCGTACTAGGTTGTCAAACATTCGTAGCCTTAATGGCTGTCAACATCGCGGCACATAGTCGCGCAGCGCTCCGAGCTCATTTGACAGCGTATGGAGTGCCTGACGCGGGTGTCGATCTGATATTTGTGGTACAAGCGGATCCTGCTTACCACTTTGAGGTGTTTTACTCTTGGATCACCTTCCCGGCGGTGGATGGAACTGATAATCTGTTCCACGAATATACAGCCACCGCTCTTCCTAATGTTTATAGGCCCTATCGGGCTCTTGAAGTACCACTCAAGGCATGGCAACACTGTGTTTGGTTTAATGGCGCCCTCCCCCAACCGGTTACCCCGATTTGTTTAGGCCCCTTATCGATTGAAGGAGCCACTTGGCCAGTCTTGGCCAGGTATACCCCACATCCTCGTTATTTGACGCTTGCGGTTGTTCCATGCTATTCCTTTTGGCTTTATACATGCTATATTCATGTACTCCTCATGCTCTGGTTCCTTTCTTGGAGACTCTGCTTGTAACATGCCCACTTGGATTGCTTATGATGACCTGGATAGGTCCCCCTTGGCTATGACTGGGGTCACACTGCTGACTTGGAATGCATGTGGTCTGAACGATGCATGGAAAGTGTGACAAACATATGCCTATCTTCGTTGCCGGAAGGTGGATATTGCACTACTGCAAGAGGCCCACCTTGCACCGCATACCCGAGAATGCCTGAGATATGGATGGATCGGTGAGGTAGACATCTCCACATACTCTGCATATGCCTGTTGAGTGGCCGTGCTATTCCGGAGAGGGCAACAGTGGTGAACACTGAGATCCCTAACAGACAAAGAGGACAGATACGTAATTCTATATGGGTTTCTCCTGAACAAGCATGTCACAATAGCGTGTGTATATGGTCCTAATGTGGACTCTCAATTTTGTTTTGCTGATATATGGTATGAGATCACCACACCACAGTGATAGGGGGGTGATTTTAATGTTCTAGATCCACTAGCCAACAGGTACCAATTCAGCCGGCGCCAGCACCCCTGTTCTTCTGCACAAATCTGCACCCTTTTGACGGACCAAGACCTGGTCGATGTTTGGCGCATCAGACACCCCCATGCGACCGAGGGTGCATGCTTGACTGCCTTCGGAGGCACCTGGTTGCAAATTGATTATTGGCTTGTCACTCATGATGTGTGCGGCTTCGTGGTCACCGTGGAACAGCTGGCCTAGATGCTCCCTGACCATGCACCAGTGATCATGACTCTGTCCTTTGGAGAACCATGGGGCTGCGCTTTCACTTGGAGACTTCCTCATAATGCACTCAGCGACTCTCTTTTTCACTCTGAGATAGATACCACAATCATTGAATACTTTGAGTGTAACACTGGTACTGTTGACTGTTCCAGAGTGCTCTGGAGGCCTTTAAGGTATACATGCAGGGAACTTGCATTTCTGATCAGTTCGTATTGTGTGTGACTTGTGTTCATGGCTATATACCTTAGAATGAGAACTATGACAGCTCGAATCGTGTTACTTTGACACAACCAACGCGCACTACCACGCTCAATTCTGAGAAAAACAGTCGGACTATGAAGACTGCGCATACAGTGAGGTATGCTTCCTGCACAATGAGGCTATGGCCCGTCACCATGGAGAGGGGGATAGGGCAGGTCGAATGCCTGTAGCGCTGCTTAAGAAGTGCTGGAGCAGTTCATATGTTACTGAACTACTGGATCCCGATGGGGAATCCCACTACTCCTCAGATGGTATTACCCAGACCATGCTGAGATTCTATGCCGAGTTGTACTCTTCCCAAAGATAGGTGAAGCCAGATTGGCTTAGAGAGTACTTCAATTCAATACATCTAATTTGGCTTGATAACAATCATAGGCTCTACCTAGACACCCCCTCCACCATAGAAGCTACTGTTCAGGCTATTAGCAGTATGGTTGGGGGCAAGGCCCCAGGCCTGGACAACCATATGATCTGTTTTTATAAGGAATACTCAAAGCTACTGATGCCCTATCTCCTAGCAATGTACGAGAAAGCCAGGGACACTAGTAACTTACCACCCTCAGTGAGAGAAGCCCTCTTGGTAATGCTCCTTAAGCCTGATAAACCAGCTTACAACTGTGATTCCTACAGGCCTCTCTCCATGATCAATGTGGATACTAAAATACTGTTCAAAATGATAGTGGCTTTGATCCTGCCCCCCCTGCCTGAGATTGTGTGAATGGACCCATCTGGATTTGTACCTAGTTGCTCGACAAGCTATAACCTCTGCACCCTCTTCGCACTCCTCCACACTATCATCATATATAACTTTATTTGATTTCATATGAAATCATACAAGTATATAAAGACAGTAACACTTCATGACAAAAAATATATACATGGGTAATAAATATTAAAACATTTAAAAAACCACAGCTGATAAACGCTTAGGAATATGCAGTAACAATGGCTAGAGCGTCCAATGAGAATGCATTGACAATTACATAGATAGAGAGGAAAGTAACATCATAATGACTAAAACATGGGAATGTGCAAAAAAGACGTAGAGGCATATTAGCAAGACTGGCGATAAAATTATCGCCGTTTTAGCGGCAGGAAACTGCCGCTAAAACGGCGATAATTGGCTTGCTAATAAGCGTTATAGAATTCCACTAGAAGCCCAGGTTAGATGTGCAGGACATCTAACCTGGGCTTCTATTGGAATTCTATAACGCTTATTATTAGCCGTTTTAGCGGCAGTTTCCTGCCGCTAAAACGGCGATAATTTTATCGCCAGTCTTGCTAATATGCCCCTAAGTATCTTCAGCTAAAGACACCAGACAAGTACCATGACACATTAAAACATATTTTTGAAGTATATAAAAGATAAAAGCTGAATGTATGAAAAAACAGGTCTAACTTTGTCTTAGACCCGTGGGCAATAAGAATGGCCTTAAAAACCTATGATGAAGAGTGTTGAATGTGAAACAGATAAGAACAATATGCACGGTGTCACAGAAGGAGACCTTATCACAGGTGCATGGCGGTAAAACTGCGGTTTTATACCAAGTACCTTTATCAAAGAGAAACTGATGGAATGTGCCCAACCTGAAATAGGTCAATTGATGGCAATGAAAATTAGACATTTCAAGGAGAAGGTAAGGTTCTATCCCGCTTACAGATTTTGTTAGTATATACTGATGTCTGCTTGGCTGAGGCAGAGGCATCCCTCTTAGCTGCCACCCTGAGACAAAAGGCCTGCTTCAGCCAAGCAACATCTTCTTTAACAATGCACTCAGGGTGTAGAAATAGCTCTGGCCTCCCAAGAGCTTTAAAGGCTTTAAAGTTTTCCCTGAAATAGCACAGCCAAGGTAAATGAGACATGTTGTCCAGAGTCAGACAGTCCCGGATGATTAGCCTTTTGAGGGTTAACTCCTCCTTAAGCCAGACTGTGCACCACTATAAAAGAGTGTGCTAATGTATAAAATCTGCGATACACCCTGTGCCAAGCTCTTCATAAACAATCTCTGAGGGGGTACATTGTCCTATTCCGAAAAGGCCATCAGGAATTTGTTTTCCTCCACCAAAATTGGTGCAAAAGTAGCGTAGCCAGAAATATCACAACCAAAAGTGGCTATTGGTATACACTTTGCCTTAAAGACGTCCAAGTGAATTTTCATTGGCTTGTTTCCCAAGTGGGGTGAGAAATCATATAGACTAGCAATAGCCCTTTTAAGACACCCCTTATTTTTTTCATCAGAGGATGCCAACTAAGACCTGAGTAAATTAAGATCCCCAAATATGAAAAGTTATTCACCTTGCTTATGACCTGTCCCTGCACCGAAAAAATTGAAGTTTTGTTATTCTTAGGGCCTAATTTTTTAAGTTGGTTAACAGGTCCAGGCTCTCCATAAAATCAACCAATACGTCTAAAAGGTGCTGAGGCTTCTAGCTGTGCGTGCAATCAGAACTGCATCATCTGCATATAAAAGAGGAGGGAGCAATCTCCCACCCACTCTTAGGATATCTAGACCTTGTTTGGAAAGCACCCCTCTATGTGGTTGATATAAATTATAAAATGAAAGGGTGCCAGAATATAGCCCTGACGGAATCCCCATTTTAACTTAAAGTGCTTGGTGCATTCCCCATTGCTACCAAATCTGACCGTGCCCATAAGACTATGGTGGAGATCCTTTAAAAAGGCGACCAGCGATAACTTAATCCTCATGCTCCCGAGCTCCACCAGAGCTCATTTCTGTTAACATTATCAAAGGCAGAGCTGAGGTCCATGAGGGCAAGTTGCATCGAGCCCTTTTTAGCACTGGTGTATTTGGTTATTAAGAGATGTAAATTAAGATTCTGTTCCACCATGCCTCTGCCAGCTCTAAACCCAAACTGGAGATCGGAAAAGATATTGCGCTCGTTCGCCCATTGACTTAGTGTCAAGATCCACCAAATACCCAAAGGAAATGGTCTGGGGCAAAAAGGATCTTTATTCGAGTGACACTAGCCACGGGAGCAGCTTCACCTTCAGCTGTCCCTCAACAACTACCTCCCACAGAATCTTTACAACTGGTCATTCCAGGATGACCTAGGACCCAGGAATTATCACTCCCAACATTCAATGTCCAACCCAACACTTAGCCTCTCCACTTTGATCAAATTAATAATTTTTACCTCAACATCAATCAGCGAGATAGGTCTGTAGCATGCTAGGTCTTGCCTGTCTCCCTTTTTAAATGTGGGCACTATCACTAAGTGGCGTCATGCCTCAGGCAAGATGCTGCTGATAGTAGGGTTGATATGGAGAGTAAGGATGGGTGCCTATAGGTCCACTAGGGACTTGAACAGGTCCACTAGGGACTTGAACAGGTCCCTGGGTTTTCCTGTTTGCACCCGGCGCATCACCAGAAGAGAGTGTAAAAATAGCCTTTCTAACTTCATCCCAATGAATCTTCAATTAATCTCCCTCATTGAAGAACAGGATAGGCGGCTCAAGATCCTCATCACCATAAAATGCTAAGAAGAGGTTCTCCCAGACCTCGGCCGGCACTATAACTGCCTGGTTGGCTACCTGATTGGCTTTAAAGAAAGCATGATTTACAACCCTCCAAAACATAGTGCTGTTCTTCAAAGCACTGGCTGTCAGAATGCTCTCCAACATTTCTTTTTTTTAAACGAGTTTTCTATTTTTTGTGCCAATCTATATATGGCTCTATGCATTTTCACCTCATCGTGGTATCTCAGTGCTTTTTTTAAACTTCCAGCAGCTCCTTGCGTATCCTAGTGCAATCCTTGTCGAATCACCTAAATGGGGTTTGGATGCCAGACCAACCCGGCTTAGTAAGAGCGGAAATTAAGTAATCACATATAGGGGCATATTTACAAGTTCCTAACGCCACTGGAGCATCACTTTTTCTGATGCTCCGGTGGCGTTACCCCATTCCCCTTATTTACAAGGTGACGCTAAGCCACTCAACGTGGCTTAAAGCCACCTTATAAATATGCTCCTTACTGCCACAGTCTGCTGGGGCAAAGGGGGGGGGGGGTGCAATGGGTGTTGCTGTGGGCATTCCACCACAACACCCATTGCATTTTGACGCTGCCCCAGATCTACAAGGCTGGGGCAGCACCAAAAACTAAGACCAGGTAATACTGGTCTTAGAATGGCAATACAAGGAAAAATGATTAGTTCCTCCTAGTTTTTAGCTCTTTCTATGTATGCTTCATTCTGCAGCACACATAGAAAGAGCAAATTGCCATTATTGATTGTTTATGTGCAGGAAGGTGTAGCCAAATTTCCCCTGCACCCCCTCAATGTTCCAGCTTAATACCTGAAGCTCCCTGTTGACGGTTTTCATACATGTAGAGTCCTTGCTGACAGTTTCCAGCCCCAGTCAGTCTTGATCATTGAGCCCACTCAACAATTCATATAGGTTAGTCAAGACTGGGTTGGGACCAAAGTTCAGATATAATTGTAATAAGGCGCCACACTAACCACTTGACCTAGGCCCACTTGCTAAGTCAGCCCTAAATTCATGGGCTTATAGAAGAATCCCCGTGGCAACAATAAGATCCTGCTAGAAAAAATTGGAGAGGCCCAAAAGCTATTCAGAATAAAGCCTGCCCTCTCAGCTTTACAGAAGTTTATAACTATGCAATCTTCTGCATGTGTTTTAGGGGTGTTATCAATCCACCCCACCCAGTGAATCATTATTATTTCCTCAAATAACGACTGTCTGCCACTAGGGGGAACCCTCCCAGAAGGATAGTGGGCAACCATATTCTTAAGTTGTTGGAAGATTTCTTGACCAGGGGACATTTGCCTAAGACCAAAACATACTGAGAAGGCCTGAAGGAACTTGCTTGGCACACTTAAGGCCCCCAGACTCTAAGTCTAAAGCACTAGCGCCTGCCGAGGACCTTTCCCCTGCCACCAAGTTGGTATCCCCCTTTGATACTGGAGGAACCAATTGTGGTGCAGGTACACTATTGATGTGGTTGCGTGTGGTGCTGCCTGCATTAACTAAAATACCAACATTACAGGTGCCTGGAGCGCGTCCAAATGTTAAAGAAGCATGAGACCATTGTGACCAGCTTTACTAGAAGAAAGATCCTGAACAGAGTGGGTATTTGGTAATCAGAGATTATGCTCATGATGTTATCAGCCTGTTCCCCAAGTCACCCCACAATTTTCCCCAGGAATCCCACCATATCCTCCAATTTATCAAATCTTTGGATAAGATTCTTCAAAGTGGATAAACATTTTGTTCCCAGATTAGCAAAAAAGTACTGTAAAAGACAAGTCTCTTCTACCACAGCAGATAGTCCCCTTTTTGGCCTCCGAGTAATTTTGTTCCCAGCTTGTGGATTTGGCGTGGGCCCCCTTTGCATTTTTAGACCTTGCCCCTCCCTCCCCTCCACCACCACTAGAAAGAAATTGTATAGTGGCTAGAGCTTGTGTCTTAGAGGGCGTACAGCTATCACAAATAAGTGGGGCAGCTGTAGGTAGAATGCAGAATGCAGTATTGCTACCTCAGAACAAACAGAAGGAAGTCCAATTTGGATGTTCACAGACTTCCTGTACAAGTAAGAAAGGGGAAGGTCATCTTTATGGAAGAGGAAGCCTCACACACAAAATATTAGAGAAGGTAACCATAACATATACATCTTGTGCGTCCTTGGGGTGTGAGTGGCCTCTGATGTTAGAAAGTTTATGAGTGTTGGCATCAGGGCTAACTCTTAAGACTGTTTTTGAAGAGTCCCCTTCTTCTGTTAATGAGACGGTCCCCTGACATGATTGTGACAGTTGTTCCTCCACACAGGAAATTTCTTCAGCGAGCACACCCACTGCATTGTTCAAGAAGGATAGAATGGTGCTGTTTGTTTTAGGCCACTTCTCAGCCCTATTTTGCACCTCCACTTTTCTTTTCCCCATTGCAAGAATGAGAGGGAAGTGATCAGAGACACCAAAAACATAAAACAAAACAGATCTCCAGGCTATGGCTCCCCCATACAGCAGAGCAGCAGATGACATAAGGAGTGTGTGAAGGAGCTTGTAGGGAAGAACAGCCTAGCAGTATGAGCTTCCAAAGAGTAAATCGGCCTCAGGATGCAAGAAAGGACGTGGGCCTTCTTGTCAGACCACCCCGTACTGTGAGGTGGTCAAATCCCTGTCAGCATAACAGGCCCAGAAAGTCAGATAGTCAGTAAAGAGAAGGGGATAACACTGTGGCAGATACCGTGTTGTAGGGCAAAAAGAACCTGGGCCACTTACTTCCTGCCACCAAGAGAGAAGGCCCAGCCTGGCCTCTTATGGCCGATGACGGGCAAAGACGGGCCTGGTCTTGGCCTGGTCTTGGCGTGGGCACTCGCCAGGGCATGCCCCGTGTGTGTCTTGCACCACAGGATTTGAAAAGCGCTTTTAAGTGTGGCGTGTAGCAAAACCGGCAGCCCCGCCTCACCAGGGACAAAGGATTCCTGGGACAATGAGTTCCCATCAGTACAGAGGCTTGCACAAGAGTGTCCCACACTGCAGGATTTGGAAAGCACTTTTAAGCACAGCTCAGGGAGAAGCCAGCAGACCCGCCTCACCAGGGGCAAAGGATTCCTGGGACAACGAGTCCCTGTCAACAGAGAGTCTTCCACAAGAGCATCTCCTCCATACATTAAACCTGCAACTCCCAGCAGTGGTTGCTTTCCTTCATGCGACTAAAGAATTTGATTCACTGGAGTGGTTGTACCTATTTCCTCTCTTACAGCGAATAGGCTTTAGCCCGGGCAACCTCCAGTGGATCAAGCTATTATATACTCTCCCAACTTTGCGTCAACGAGAAGGTTTCCGAACCCATTGCAGTCAATAGAGGCACCAGACAGGGTTGCCTACTTTCCACATTTTTAAATGTCATCGCCATGGAGCTATTGGCAGCAGCACCATACTGAACATGGCCTCTACTATACATCGTGACGGCTGGTGGTAGACCCCTACTGCTCGAAAGTCAACCATTATGCGGCCTTCATTGGAATTCCGATTAACTGGTCAAAATCAACAATCTTCCTACTCACAAGTGCACAGAATGCTTCCCCACTGAGTATCCCCTCAAATGGTCAACAGGCAACGTCCGGTATTTAGGGATTCATATTAGCAGAGATGTGACCCAGATCTGGAGAGAGAAGCATGGCTGGGTGGCGGAGTGGCTGGAGGAGCGCATCCGGTATGGACTAGACTGCCTCTGTCCCTCACTGGATATGTATCCTTTGCAAAATTGGTGCTACCGAAACTCCTCTATTCGTAAACATCACGATTCCCACTCACCACAGCATTCCTCAAGCGCATTCGCTCCCTCTTAATTCAGTTGACGTGGGCTGGCAAACATCCGCAGCTGGCCTGGGAGGTATTGCTTTGAACGGGGGCATGTGCGCCCCTGACATTGAATTGTACTATTACTGTGCCCAAGCACATTTTGCGCACTATTGGGTGCATCCTATCCAACACCTGCTGCATACTGCGATAAAGGCGAACAATGAAGACCCATGCCCTCTGCGCTTAGTAGTTTGCACCACTCCGGGACGTCTGCAGGGGGACATAGATACCATTCAATGCATTTCCTGGGCCTGGCACTGTCTTTGCCGCAGGTCCAGACTGGACTGCTTCTATTCTGCTAATCTCCCCATTGCTGACAACCCAGCCTTGCTCCCCATGGCTGATGAGTCAAATAAGTGCCAGCTGCAAAAACTTGGCTTTAAGAAGATGGGTGACCTCTACCCAGATGGTGAATCCTTATCCCTGCAGGACCTGCAGGCCCATGCCTAATGTTCGCCGCTAGACACGTTCCTCTGCTATCGATGCGACATTGCATGCTCTAGATCTGTGTGCTTGCCACGCCCTCCCCTAAGAGACTAATCAATCGCCTGTACTCTACAATGCAAGAAAAGGCCCCTGTATGTAAGCCCACAGCCCTATCAAAGTGGCAGGCAGGGTTCACTGACAAAATATCGAACCTGAAAATATTGTCATACAAAAATATCATGACATAAATATCGATGTAAAAAATATCGTCATCCTATAGTTATCATGTAAACTAACAAAAATATTGGGAAAAAATATCGTAACTAATATCGTTGTCTAAAATATGTTTTTTTAAATATATATATATTTAAATAGTAAACAGTAAATATATTAAAAAATAACACTAATAAAATAAAATTACATATATTTAATTGATTTTAAAATAAATATAACAATTATACTTATTTTCAAAAATAAAACACACACATATATATATATATATATATTTATATATTCACTGAAAAAAAGGGACGTTATAGTTAGTCTGACATTTCACTCGTACAAAACCAGAGAAATTCAGCCATTATAGTTAGCTGAGCTAACTATAACTCACGCCCCGCAATGCACTGCTGATGACGTCACATATTACATCACTCATGACATGGTCAGTGACATCACTCATGACATCACTGATGACATCTCAAATGACATCACTGATGACATCACTGATGACATCATCCACTTGATCTCTGATGCACCTACTCACACCCTAATATAACCTTTCATATACCAACTCTAAAATACAGACTACCATTCTCGAAACCATAGACACACCAATACCAGTTAGTACATACCCACTGACTGATTCCTAGGTCTACACACACATTCACTCACTCACCCATACAGTCACTCATACATACAGTCACTCATCAATACAGCCACTATTATATGCACTCATACACCCATACAGACACTCACACACCGCCATTCACCCATAGAGTTACTCACACACCTAGTCAGTCACCCAAAGAGTCAATCACAATGACATTTACTCACATATACATTTATACACACACCACCTCACTTATTCATACAGATACTAACACATACTTACTCTCTTATACAATCACTGACACAAGCACACACTCATCTATACATCCACTCTCACAATCACTCACTATCACATACAGTCACTTATATACTCCAACACTCACATATACTGCCATTCACATATGCAGTTACCCACACATATACCACTGAGACATCCATTCACTCACCAACACAGCCATATGCACACTCACTCACCCATACAGCACCTTGCAGATGCACTCATGAACCCATACACCCAGTGAATCACCCACTCACACATCCATGTAGGTAGTAACACAACAGACTGACACTCAGGCACCCATACAGGTACTCAGACAACCAATCAATAACCCATATAGACATTCATGTACCTATTCACCAACCCATGCAGCCACTTACACACCAACAAACAGACTGATACACACATTCACACAGATTAGTCACTCACCCATACATTCACTCAGACATGTTTAATCACAAACTTATACAGTCACTCATACACCCACTCATTCTTCGAATACACATTGGCGTATATATACCATTCAAAAACTTTTTAGAAACACTCAGTCACTGGATGATGTCATCAGTGATGTCATTTGAGATGTCATCAGTGATGTCATCAGTGATGTCACTGACCATGTCATGAGTGATGCAATACGTGACGTCATCAGCAGTGCATTGTGGGGGCATGAGTTATAGTTAGCTGAATTTCTCTGGTTTTGTATGAGTGAATTGTCAGCCTAACTATAACGTTCCTGTAACCTGTGGTTTTTTTCAGTGAATATATATATATATATATTCCAAAAGCCTCCTGACGTGAGGAGCGCCTTCAGCCTCTCGGGTTGGGGCCCATCATCGATGCGTCAGACATCTGTACAAATTCCATATGAAAACACGCACTTGATAAGTAACGTGCGACAGGCCACACCAACGTTGCTCAATAAATCCTTTTATTTAGGGGCAAAGGCATGCATAACGCGTTTAAACTCCGAGTCTTTTTCAAATGCAAATGTTCCCAAAGCGGATTCATTAGCTTTTTAAACCGTAGCTACGACATTGAAGAAGGACCAATTGTCCACACAATTCATTTAAGGAGGCAGTAGATTATAAATCATTTGGAGTTCTGGGAATGTTTGTTGTTAAATTGATGGTGAGTATCCACTTTTCATTCTTAGAAAGATAAATCCTTCGGAAATAAAGTATTCCCATTGTTTTTTGTTTCACCATCGCGATTAGTTCTTGCGTTTATGCAGTCACCTGGACCACAACATCCATAATGCCCCACTATTGCTGCTTTTTATCTCCATTAATGATTCAATATTAAACTTGGTAAAGTCTTAACTTGATATTGCTGCGTACCTGGTGCCTCAATACTGCCTTTAAAGAGGAAAGTTCCATGTTGTGGCTGAGATTTAAGGTCACGGCAAGTGTCAAGAGAATTCAGCTTTATGGCCTCAGATGGTTTTTTGCTTGCCTTCCAAATATGTCTTCACGTAAAAACCATAGGTTTCAGGGAAGTTATAGTTAGAAATTATCATTTAAAAAACCATAGAAATTCACTGAAAAAACCATAGGTTTCAGGGACGTTATAGTTAGAAATTAGCATTTAAAAAACCATAGAAATTCACTGAAAAAAACGCAGGTTTCAGGGACATTATAGTTAGTTCGACATTTCACTAGTACAAAATCAGAGAAATTCGGATGTTATAGTTGGTTGAACTAAGTATAACTCCCGCCCCCGCAATGCACTGCTGATGACATCTTATATTACATCACTCATGACATGGTCAGTGACATCACTGATGAGATCTCAAATTACATCACTGATGACATCACTGATGACATCATCCAGTGACTTTGTGTTTCTGTAAAGTTTAAATATGTTTTATATATATATAGGCGAAGGTGTATTGAAGAATGAGTGGGTGTATGACTGTCTGAATGGATGATTTAGTAGGTGCACGACTGACTGTATAAGTGAGTGATTAAACGTGTCTTACTGAATGCATGGGTTAGTGACTAAACTGTGTGAATGTCTGTATCAGTTTGTCTGTTGGTGTGTAAGCGTCTGCATGGGTTGGTGAGTAGCTACATGAGTGTCTATATGAGTTATTGATTGGTTGTCTGAGTATCTGTATGGGTGCCTGAGTGTCTGTGTAGGTGGGTGGGGTGTGTGTGACTCCCTGCATGAATGTGTGAGTGGGTGATTCACTGGGTGTATGGGTTCAAGAGTACATCTGTGAGGGGCTGTATGGGTGGGTGAGTGTGTGTATGGCTGTGTTGGTGAGTGAATGGATGTCTCAGTGGTATATGTGTGAGTAACTGTTGTGTAGTTCCTATAGTACCCATGCAGGACCTGCACGTTTGGATAACATAAACTGTGGGCTTGGTGTTAGACTGACTCTGTGCACCCCCACCGTATATGGTAGCCGGATTTGCATTAGCTAGCTCACAGTGCCACTAGAATCTCCTCTTATCGGGGAGAGATTAGTTTCTGGCAACCTTAGATCATGACAACCCAAATTCCTCAGAAACGTGGAAACAATATACTACTTTTCGCTCAGTCACTCGTTCTTACTTATTCGGTTTGTCTCAGAGAGTTACACAGAATAAACAGTCGGGCGTTTCAATAAGTATTTATTGAACAGTTGTTATTCTAGTGTAAAATATATGTGCTGCCGTAACCAGCAGACAATAGCAGAGATATATTATCAGCAGTACGATAAAAGCAAAGGGATAGAACAGTTCTACCATATTGCAATAATCATGAATACATACATGAATATAAAAAGCATTATGAAAAGTGCGCGTACTCCTACGATGCCTAACTAGATGTACCTGAGTGTACCAAGCATATGTGTAGGTCTAAAAGCCTAAGAGCCAAGAATCCTTCTAGGATTTAGTCGAACCCCCATACCTGAATAGAGAGAGTGTGGGACCCCATCCTGGTCTCGAGTTGGACACCCCGCCAGGGCTGTGTTAGACCGCTGTCAGCTGGAGCGACTGCATGCAGGAGCCTCAGCGTCTCTGGTCAGTGTGTCAGCATGGAAGTCTCGGTTCCCTCTGTCTTACCGGGGTAAGATGTGGTGAATTTATACCCTGAGGACTCTAGTTGCTTCGTATGGTTTGTATTGGGCCTTGTTAGACTTGAGGAAGACGTCAGGGGTGAACTTTGTACATACATATTATGAGGGTGGTGTATTCCTAGAGAGTCATGCATAATTGATGAGTACAGTGTGGGCCTGTGTGGGAAAAACCCTGCTGTATTCAAAACCACAGGATAGATAAGGTTCAGCCCTCAGAGCTCGTTGTGTGCTAGCGAGGACCAATGTAGGTGAAAGATCATGCCTATATAAGGAATCATGACTATAATAGGACATGTACAGTTATGACCGTAATAGGGCATATGCGGCTTTGACCATAATAGGGCAACTACGAATATGACCGTATTAGGGCAAATACGAATACGTCCATTTTAGGGCATGTATGAACAGGTCTACATTAGGGCCTCTATACGGGACATAACACCCACTCCTCTTCCGAACAGGATGACAATGACCATACTTAAAATCTGGACAATTTAAAAACATTTCAAAAGCAAGTAAAAACATGTTTTTAAAATTGTTAAAAAAAAAATCAAAAATGTTACAATTCAGCTATTTCCAATTGCCACAAAAAAAAATGTCTATTTTGTTTCTCTATATAAGTTGCTTCACTCAAAGCGGAAGAAGGCCATGTTTTTCTCAAGCGAAAGTGTCAATTTAGGAAATGTTTCAAATTTGCTAGTTTATTATGAAAACGAGTGGAGAAGCCGAATTCTTTCCCAGGACGCGATGAACCAATTTGAGATTAAGTGTTCTGGCTGGGAAGCACAACATTATCAGTGTGAGCTACTGCAGACGACAAATCCAACGCCTCACCGAGAACGTCAATCGCACATAGATGGTATGTAGCACTGCCAACAGTCGGTGCTGCAGCAGCTTGTGCGGCAGTTGTTACCTGGGTGCCTGAGGAGGAGTCACCTAACCCAGCAGGAGCAAACGGCACCTGTGGATTCTCAAGGAATGCGTTCATCAGAATCGGAAGACGCTGGGGACAACGCAGAGCATAAGCCTTTAGGGGGTCCAGCATTGCATCCGTGTCCGGAGGCGCATCTGATGGAAATGTTAGACAAAGATCCAACGTGCATTCTTCTCCGCAAAACAGGCATCGAAGAACAGGTAAGATGCAGTCTACCCAGACTGGTCGAAAGGATAGAAACCAGGAGGCATTGAGTTCTCGCAGGCAAGAAATGCCCAGAAGTTGTACCATGCGTTCACGGTATTTCCGCTCCAGGAGCATGTTCGCCATTCCCTCGGGAATTGGGCCGTCCATTGCGTAGCAGTAGTATTATAAATAGGACCCCTGCAATCAGCAATAGGATAAGCGGGAGCCCTCCAAATACGCTTCCCAATACGGAGTGTATAAAATTTGGGATTACTCCGAGGACTGTTTGAAAGGTGCTTAACAGTCCTGACCCTATGGTCTTAAATAGGTGTACAATACCGCTCGTATCAGACATATTGAAGATACGACCCACCATTTCTGCGAAATGAATGGGGCAGTTTGTACCTATGAGCGCCTGTATCTCACTCGAGGTCCTTGCAACTTGAAGTTCATAGGTTTCTGGAGCGGAGGTTAAGGGCACGGGTTGCTGTAAAAGCATGGCTTGCAGTCTGCTCAGAGTATCAAATTGTATGAAAGAAACGTTCAGTGAAGGCCATAGCGGCGCCTCCCTGACTGTGTTCAGTGGTGGAAACAATACTTGCATACAGCAAGTAACCCTGGAGTTAACGGTGACCAGATAGGCGACGCCCGGAAGCATCCCACAGCAACCTTGATCACTTAGCATCAAGTAACTCCCATTCGAGAGTAGCTTAAAAACCGGGGTGATCACTGCAGCTGGGGTCCCAGTCATGTGACAAGATAGGTTTGCTACTGAACCGCTACAGGCTCCGTGTAGAGAAATATCCTGACACATGAGAGAACCGCTTAAAGTGTTCTTGCAGTTTGCACCGCTCAGAAATACTTCTCGATCCCCATTCCGTCATCGATATCTATATGGTAACTCCCAAGATTCCTTAATGTATCCCTTACCCATTTTTTCATATTTGCCTGCCTGCCTTTACTCAAGGCAATATTGAAACTGAAACGTAGTGACCGGCAGAGTGATCTGGCCATGAATTAGCCATTCAGTTGATGGTAATTCGGCTACAGTAAATGGTAACTTTTCCAGTTTCTCAATACGCAGCATTGTATATTTGGCGCCCCTCTGTGCCATTTCTGTCTGTTTATCGGTTAGATTGTATTCTGAAAACAGAGACGTGGTGTTTATAAAACGCCAGGGCACATAGCCTGCACGCAAAGATTGCAGCGCCCAGCTCAACATCATAATAGAACGTAGATGTGATTGCCCGTGTTGTAACAAGTGCAAAAACAACAATTGGTGGACAGAATGCAGAACAATGTCATACATTCACCCCAGTACAGAGATCTGGGCCTAAATCCATCGTTTTTTTGCTCACCATGCCATTCCAGTTTGGACCCAGCCCAAATATGCAAATCAGTCTCGACCCTGTGCCCAATGGGAACAGTCCAGCCCGAACTGCCAGGCCAGGTCCTCCCTGGACTGGAAACAAGCATTCTAGGACCGGTTTCGGGCTTTCAGCCCTCATCAGCCAGAATAGCTTGACTCCAGTGGCATGGAGAGAACGGGACCCACGTCTGGGCATACCCGTCCCACTCGGGGTGACAAATGCAAAAACAACAATTGATGGACAGAATGCAGAACAATGTCATACATTCACCCCAGTACAGAGATCTGGGCCTAAATCCATCGTTTTTTTGCTCACCATGCCATTCCAGTTTGGACCCAGCCATATGCAAATCAGTCTCAACCCTGTGCCCAATGGGAACAGTCCAGCCCGAACTGCCAGGCCAGGTCCTCCCTGGACTGAAAACAAGCATTCTAGGACCGGTTTCGGGCTTTCAGCCCTCATCAGCCAGAATAGCTTGACTCCAGTGGCATGGAGTGCACAGGACCCACGTCTGGGCATACCCGTCCCACTCGGGGTGACAAATGCAAAAACAACAATTGATGGACAGAATGCAGAACAATGTCATACATTCACCCCAGTACAGAGATCTGGGCCTAAATCCATCGTTTTTTTGCTCACCATGCCATTCCAGTTTGGACCCAGCCATATGCAAATCAGTCTCGACCCTGTGCCCAATGGGAACAGTCCAGCCCGAACTGCCAGGCCAGGTCCTCCCTGGACTGGAAACAAGCATCCTAGGACCGGTTTCGGGCTTTCAGCCCTCATCAGCCAGAATAGCTTGACTCCAGTGGCATGGAGAGCACGGGACCCACGTCTGGGCATACCCGTCCACTCGGGGTGACAAATGCAAAAATAACAATTGATGGACAGAATGCAGAACAATGTCATACATTCACCCAGTACAGAGATCTGGGCCTAAATCCATCGTTTTTTTGCTCACCATACCATTCCAGTTTGGACCCAGCCATATGCAAATCAGTCTCGACCCTGTGCCCAATGGGAACAGTCCAGCCCGAACTGCCAGGCCAGGTCCTCCCTGGACTGGAAACAAGCATCCTGAGACCGGTTTTGGGCTTTCAGCCTTCATCAGCCAGAATAGCTTGACTCCAGTGGCATGGAGAGCACGGGACCCACGTCTGGGCATACCCGTCCCACTCGGGGTGAATGTTTGCATTGTCAGCATTCCGTCCATCATTTGTTTGCTGTAACACTTTTCGCCCTAAGTGGGATGGGTATGCCCAGACATTGGTCCCTTGCTCACTGTGCCACTGGATTTAAGCTAGCCTGGCTGAAGAAGGGTGACATACCCTGAAACCGGTCCCAGGATGCTTGTTTCCGGTCCAGGGAGGACCTGGCCTGGCAGTTCGGTCTGGACTGTTCCCATGGGACACAGGGTCAAGACTGATTTGCATATGGCTGGGTCCAAACTGGGGTGGCATAGTGGGCAAAAGAAAGATGGATTTAACCCAGATCTTTTGACTGGGGGAGAATGTTTGCATTGTCAGCATTCCGTCCATCATTTGTTTGCTGTAACACTTTTCAGCCCTAAGTGGGATGGGTATGCCCAGACGTGGGTCCCTTGCTCACTGTGCCACTGGATTCAAGCTAGCCTGGCTGAAGAAGGGTGACATACCCTGAAACCGGTCCCAGGATGCTTGTTTCCGGTCCAGGGAGGACCTGGCCTGGCAGTTCGGTCTGGACTGTTCCCATGGGACACAGGGTCAAGACTGATTTGCATATGGCTGGGTCCAAACTGGAGTGGCGTAGTGGGCAAAAGAACGATGGATTTAACCCAGATCTTTTGACTGGGGAGAATGTTTGCATTGTCAGCATTCTGTCCATCATTTGTTTGCTGTAACACTTTTCGCCCCTAAGTGGGATGGGTATGCCCAGACGTGGGTCCCTTGCTCACTGTGTCACTGGATTCAAGCTAGCCTGGCTGAAGAAGGGTGACATACCCTGAAACCGGTCCCAGGATGCTTGTTTCCGGTCCAGGGAGGACCTGGCCTTGCAGTTCGGTCTGGACTGTTCCCATGGGACACAGGGTCAAGACTGATTTGCATATGGCTGGGTCCAAACTGGGGTGGCGTAGTGGGCAAAAGAACGATGGATTTAACCCAGATCTTTTGACTGGGGGAGAATGTTTGCATTGTCAGCATTCCGTCCATCATTTGTTTGCTGTAACACTTTTCGCCCTAAGTGGGATAGGTATGCCCAGACGTGGGTCCCTTGCTCACTGTGCCACTGGATTCAAGCTAGCCTGGCTGAAGAAGGGTGACATACCCTGAAACCGGTCCCAGGATGCTTTTTCCGGTACAGGGAGGACCTGGCCTGGCAGTTCGGTCTGGACTGTTCCCATGGGACACAGGGTCAAGACTGATTTGCATATGGCTGGGTCCAAACTGGGGTGGCGTAGTGGGCAAAAGAACGATGGATTTAACCCAGATCTTTTGACTGGGGGAGAATGTTTGCATTGTCAGCATTCCGTCCATCATTTGTTTGCTGTAACACTTTTTGCCCTAAGTGGGATGGGTATGCCCAGACGTGGGTCCCTTGCTCACTGTGCCACTGGATTCAAGCTAGCCTGGCTGAAGAAGGGTGACATACCCTGAAACCGGTCCCAGGATGCTTGTTTCCGGTCCAGGGAGGACCTGGCCTGGCAGTTCGGTCTGGACTATTCCCATGGGACACAGGGTCAAGACTGATTTGCATATGGCTGGGTCCAAACTGGGGTGGCGTAGTGGGCAAAAGAACGATGGATTTAACCCAGATCTTTTGAATGGGGGAGAATGTTTGCATTGTCAGCATTCCGTCCATCATTTGTTTGCTGTAACACTTTTCGCCCTAAGTGGGATGGGTATGCCCAGAAGTGGGTCCCTTGCTCACTGTGCCACTTGATTCAAGCTAGCCTGGCTGAAGAAGGGTGACATACCCTGAAACCGGTCCCAGGATGCTTGTTTCCGGTCCAGGGAGGACCTGGCCTGGCAGTTCGGTCTGGACTGTTCCCATGGAACACAGGGTCAAGACTGATTTGCATATGGCTGGGTCCAAACTGGGGTGGCGTAGTGGGCAAAAGAACGATGGATTTAACCCAGATCTTTTGACTGGGGGAGAATGTTTGCATTGTCAGCATTCCGTCCATCATTTGTTTGCTGTAACACTTTTTGCCCTAGGTGGGATGGGTATGCCCAGACGTGGGTCCCTTGCTCACTGTGCCACTGGATTCAAGCTAGCCTGGCTGAAGAAGGGTGACATACCCTGAAACCGGTCCCAGGATGCTTGTTTCCGGTCCAGGGAGGACCTGGCCTGGCAGTTCGGTCTGGACTGTTCCCATGGGACACAGGGTCAAGACTGATTTGCATATTGCTGGGTCCAAACTGGGGTGGCGTAGTGGGCAAAAGAACGATGGATTTAACCCAGATCTTTTGACTGGGGGAGAATGTTTGCATTGTCAGCATTCCGTCCATCATTTGTTTGCTGTAACACTTTTCGCCCTAGGTGGGATGGGTATGCCCAGACGTGGGTCCCTTGCTCACTGTGCCACTGGATTCAAGCTAGCCTGGCTGAAGAAGGGTGACATACCCTGAAACCGGTCCCAGGATGCTTGTTTCCGGTCCAGGGAGGACCTGGCCTGGCAGTTCGGTCTGGACTGTTCCCATGGGACACAGGGTCAAGACTGATTTGCATACGGCTGGGTCCAAACTGGGGTGGCGTAGTGGGCAAAAGAACGATGGATTTAACCCAGATCTTTTGACTGGGGGAGAATGTTTGCATTGTCAGCATTCCGTCCATCATTTGTTTGCTCCAACACGTGTTGTAACAAGGCCAGATCTTGTTCTAATATGTCGATTGCCGAAGACACAATGTTGCCTAGGGAGTAAATCCTGGAGGTCAAAGTTGTTAACCCATTATCCACTACAGCCAATGCTTTCTCTAAGTTAATACGGTCTATTTCCCGTATTCTTTCTGCGGCCTCCTGTTGGGATATTTTCCAGTTTCCGGTGATCTATCATGGATCGATTAAGGCAGCCTTTCAGCCTATCCCAATAGATACATGTGAGGCCTTGTTTTACAACCTCAGTCTATCCCATCATCACACCTTCAAGGGGTGTTTACTGTATAGGCCGCCAGGAATTAGAAATCCCTTTTTAGCATCCCTTGGAAACTTACTGGAAGAGGGTGTTTACTCAGAGGCCTATACAATTATGGGAGACTTTAATTTTTATTTGGAAGCACTGGGCAAGCCAGACACAGTGATTTTAAATGATTTGATGCGTAGCGCCGATCTGAAGCAGCAGGTAGCTGGTCCTACTCATGTGGCAAGACATACCTTGGATGGGATCTTTTCCAATCATCCGAGCCTTCAATTTATGGGCCTCTTACCCCTGGTGTGGTCTGATCACGCCACCGTGCAATTTGAGATAACACTGACTGAGCATAGCGCGAGGGGTCTAGGTCCAAAGGAACAAATAAGAACGAGAGCCTGGAATAAAACCGAGGGGACAACTCTACAGGAGCTGCTCACCTCCACAGCAGTTCAATTGCCGCTGGAAGTGGAAGAGGCGAGTTTGGTATACACGGAATGGCTGGAGCAAGCCTGTGACATAATAGCTCCAATCAAAACCCTCCGTCCTAAAAGATTACATCCCTCCGCTCCATGGTTTACAGAGGAGCTAAGAAATCAAAAACTCATTTGTAAACAGTTTGAGCGGAGGTGGAGGAGAAGCTATAAGGAATCTGAGAAAAAATCCTACAAACTCAGCCTGCAGAATTATAAACAACTCATTTTTGCAGCCAAACAAAAATTCTACGCAATTCGTATTGAAGGAACAAAGAATTCAGTAAAAGAATTATTTAGAACAGTTGCCACCTTGGCCTCACCTAGGCCCACCATAGTTCAACCAAGTCAGGAACTATGTGAAGAAATCGCCAATTTCTTTCTGTCCAAGGTGGAATCTATCTTCTTGGCCTTTAGTGGGGCAAGCATAGACAGGACGAACATGGCTAGGGAGGAATCCAAGGTAGTGAGGGCTCCTACCTCCACTTTTGAGAAATTTTTGCCAGTGTCCCCTGTTGATACTCAAAAGATCCTAATGGATGTAAATTCAGGGTCACCATATGACCCATGTCCAGTTGCGGTGATCAAACTGGCCCCAGGCCTGATTGCAGGATCTTTGTCATCCATATTCAATACTATGTTTTTAACGGGGCACTTCCCCATTCGCTGGAAATTGGCCTCTATTTTGCCCCTTTTAAAAAAGCCCAGCTTGGACCCTAAAGACCCGAATAATTTTCGCCCTATTTCGAGACTCCCACTACCAGCAAAATTGATTGAAAAAATAATGAATAGACAACTAAGCTTCTTTTTAGCAGAGACACAAGCGTTGGATCCCTCTCAATATGGCTTCAGAGAGGGACACAGCACAGAGTCCGCACTCATTAAAGCCACAGAGGAGATCAGGGAAGCTGTTGATCGGGGAGGCAGGGCAGCCCTGATCCTATTGGATCTGCCCGCTGCCTTCGACACGGTCCATCACGTTATACTAATGGACCGTCTAAAAGCATGTGGAATCCGTGGGAAAGCCTGGGATCTTGTGAGATCTTTTCTTGCTGACAGAAGACAAATCGTGGCACTGGGAGACTATCAGTCCAGTTCTTTTGCACAGCCCTGTGGCGTACCACAGGGGTCCTCTCTCAGCCCGACGCTTTTCAATGTTTATGTCAGCGCTCTGGCTCCTATTATAAGCGCATTTGGATTTGGTCTCACCTCTTATTCGGATGATACCCAAATTGTGGTATCTCTGACACCAGGCAAAGAGGCAGGCATTGAAGGATGTTTCCAGGATTGCATGCTATCAGTGGGAAGTTGGATGGCAGAGAACTGCCTAAAACTTAACTCGGGTAAAACCGAGGTTATATTGTTCGGGAACAATGCCAACTTTTGGACACCCAATTGGTGGCCGGACTCGATGGGCACTCTCCCGTTCCCACAAAAAGGTTAAAAACCTGGGTGTAATAGTGGACGAGAGACTCACCTTCGGGCCCCAAGTAAATGCAGTGGCATCAAAAACAATGTTTGTTATGAGAATGCTTAGGAAAATATTGCCATTTTTGCCCCTGGAAAGCAGGCAAATAGTGGTCACGGCTCTTGTAATGGCGAGACTGGACTATTGCAATAGTCTTTACCTAAATGCTCAGCAAAGATCCTTGAACAAGCTACAAGTGTTACAGAATGCAGCAGCTAGACTGCTCACAGGAACATTGAGATTTTCCTCGGTATCTAAAGACATCAAAAAATTGCATTGGCTCCCAGTAAGGAGTCGAGTACGCTTTAAGGCTCTATGCATGGTTTTTAAAGCACTCCAGGGCACAGGGCCGGACTATTTAAAACGGCGACTCCAATGGTATACTCCGGAAAGAACACTGCGATCAAAGGGGGCCAAGTTGGTCATAGTGCCGCATTTAAAAAAATCCCAATGGGGTGGCAGAAGCTTCATTCATTGCGCGGCAAAAGCTTGGAATGATTTGCCGTTTTATTTAAGAAACACTATGGATCTTCTGTCCTTCAGAAAGGGCTTAAAAACTTGGCTCTTCTCACAATAATCCGGTCATGATATCCTTTCTTCCGCCTACGGCCATTAGAAGATCTAGCTAGCGCCAGAACACCTCTGGGTAATCGACGCGCTTTATAAATGTCATTAACATTTTCATTATAATAGGCATAAATGCCAGCATATATGAAACGTTTCTGACGTGTTTTCCTTGGGCCTGACAAGAAATCCCTAAGGTCTACATCAGGTGTGAGTAAGGTCAAATGGTGTTTTACTTCTGTGAGTGTTGAGGTCTCTAGCCAATCAAGGCACAACTTCCCAACACTATACGATGTCACTACCCCTGGGTGTTGTCTCTGTACATAGCGTGTATCTGGCCTATGGATACTAAACCCTTCGGTTGTATTCATAAATCTCTGTTGACAGGTGTTTGTGTCAATGGGCCAAATCAGCCATTTCGTCCAATCAGGATCTGATCTGTTGTACTGGAGAATGTCATTGTAGGAAGGTGGAATCTGACTATATGGTTGCCCCCACTTTTTTTATGGTGTTTTGCTGGTTTATGACTTAGTTGGACTGGGACCCTGCTATTCAGGGCCCCAGTCTATCTGCTCTCTCTAAACGACATGGAGTGCACTCTAGGTGCACTAGTGATTGGATACTGTGGTGCCTTATGAGTCCCTAGTATATGGTACCTTAGGTGCCAAGGGCATAGGTACTTCACAGGCCTCCCAGGGGCTGCAGCATGTGTTATGCCACCCCTGGGAAGCAGTCTAAATCTGACACCACAGGCCTGCTACTGCAGCCTGGGTGAGGTGGTGCTAGCACCCCTCACTGAGATATAGGTTTCCTATATCTCTCCTGCACACACATATAAACCTATCAGTCACCCCTAAGGCAGGCCCTATCAATCCTGAGGGCAGGGTGCTTGGCTTCTATGTGAGGGGGTGCCTCTGCCTGAGCAGGGCCCCTCTGCAGCTCTCAGAGTCTATTCTCTGGTGCTGTTTGTGGATGCGGTTAAACCATATACTATTTAAGTGCATTATATCCTCGCGGTAAATGCTAACTTTGGAATGGCTGCATCAAAACATGTCGTGTTTGGTGTCAAACATCTTGGAATACTACCCCCCGCCAATCTTGGCGGCGGGGGTAGCATTCCACCCTTCTAGAGGGATAAGACATGTACCTGCTGTGGAAACGCGGTAGAATCCTAAAGAGCCCTGGCATCACAAAATGGATGCCACCAGTCACAGACACTGGGCTGCCCTCCTGCTGATGACCGAAACTCACAGTGGAGGAAGCCCAACAATAGGCATCCTGTCACAGGGAGGTGTAACCACCTTCCAGACAGGGTTTAGTGTATTGGGGCTGGGTGGGTGCACTCTTAGAGTGCTTTGAAGTCCTGCACTGGGGGAGCAGAAGGCTCCTCTGTGCATATGCCAGTTCAAACCAGCTCAGGGGCTACCTGCCCCTGCTCTGGCGCGAAACTGGACAAAGGGAAGTGGGTGTAGCCACCCCTCCCTTGACCCTCCCATAGGTGGGGTCATAGAGCTAGTCCATCCCCTCTTTTAGTATAAGAGGGGGAACCTTGCCATTGCAAAGCAGATAACCCCTGGACGACGCTCTACAGAAGAATCCTGGCCCTTCGACGTTCCACTACCTTTGGAAGACAGAAGAATCTCCCTTGGAGTCAAGGAGTGACTCCCCTGCTTGGCAGGCACCTAAAACGACAACGACGGTCGCAAACTACGCCGCTCCCGCCGGAGTCCGAAGTCCCTGCAGCCCAAGAAGTGGATTTCCTGACCTCTCCCAGGCCATCGTGAGTCCCCAGTGAAGCTGAGGCAAGTGGACCCCACGAGTAACGAGGAACCGCGACCCCTGGGTACCGTGCACTATTGTCGAGTGCAACCCCTTCACAACGATCTACGAACTTGTGCTTTGGACCACGTGTGGTCCCGACCTCCAGCAGGAATCCCTCCGAAGATCAGAGGCCTACACCGTCCCGAGTGACCGTGGGCCCCTGTTGAGTGATTCCGCCCGAGGTGTCTTCGCGATCCCTTGCCCGCTGGCTTGTGGGTCCCCAGAAGACTTCTTAAAGAAACCAAAGGGCTCCCCTGGTTGCTCCAGGCCTGCCCTAACTTACCCTCGCTGGGTGAGTCCCTCAGACCTTGCTGGTCTGCGCCATCGACTTTTCTTCATCTCCCCGAGACTTGCGGCTGCCAAGGCTTGTTGGCTCCGATCGAGTTGCCGACACCGCAGTCAGCTGCAGACGTCGAGGGACACACCGAATCCAGCTCCTGGTCGTCGTCGACGCCTCCTGGACCACGTGGCTGAAGAGTCAAGGCACCTGCAACCGACCTGAAGCGACCGACGACGGTGGGCATCCATCTTCCTTGCCCCGGGTCACTGCCAAGTGACTTTGAACACTGTCCCCTCTGCTTTCAGGTCATCCTTCTTCAGAATCCAGGCTTGGATTCCACCGGACACTTCTTCAGCTCCCGCAAGCAGCAAGTCTTCTTTGTTCGCCATTGAAAACGACGCCGCGACCCGACACCAAAGGACACCTGTGCACCCGGCTTCCCTGGGTGAGGTAACTCCAGCACTACGGTGCTCCTGTGGGTGTGGGCCCTAGAACTACTTACCCTGTAAGTGACTTGCTTGTAGGTTCTCCCGAAGTATCCTAAAACTCTTTATTTCCAACCGCGACTTGCCCCATTGAAGTTAACGGCGATTCGCGCCTGTGTATCCACACTGCACGCGTCCCCCGTGGGTCCTTTACTTACCTGCCTTGGGTGGTTTCGTGAGGCCCCAGCACTTCTGAAGGCCCTAGGCCTTGTCTCCTTGCAAGTCGTTGTTTCTAAGTCTCTTACTTAGTATATGGTCTGGTACGCCCCTAGGGCCCCAGCCATATTTTGTGCTTAACTTATTGTGAAACGTTGATTTGTGCATATGTTTGTCTTCTAATCTCATAAAGAGATTAGTAGAGAGTTATTTAGAAATAAATACATATATATTTGATATATATACCTGTGTGGTGTCTTTTCATTTGGTGATTCAAGAGATTATATGGTAAAACAAGCTGCTTTACATTCCTCCGAGACTTAGCCTGAAGGCTGCTCTCCACAGATACCACTAGGATAGCTTTCTTTAAAAGGTTGTCTTAAACCTATCTACCATAAGAGTCGATTTGCCCTGGTGCAAGGTGTCCACTTTAATTAGTGAACAGCATATACCAGGCCAACTTCTCACATTGGTGGGCAGCGTGTGGGATTCCAGCTTGCCATTGTTTTACCAGAAAATCTCTATTTGAATTACTAACTGAAAACCATTATAGGTACTCAAGGTACATATAAAGTCAAGCTTAGTATCAATAAGTTCTACTGAACTTAGAGCTGTGTGCCAAGGGATAGCACACCCTTTCCACAGCTCAAGCTAGGATCAGTAGGCCACAAACTAGTGTAGGTAGTACAACACTGCACAACACTAGAATGTCCTTAAAGGGTGGACCCAGTGGATCCACTCAGCCTCAGTATAAGGACATGGCTTTCTCTGACTTGAGAGCCATGTGTGTTGACAGACACCTGAGACTAGGACAGAGTCCCTCAACACTACACCTGATAGATCTGCTGACAGCAGATGACCTTAGATTGGCTCTAGGAGCTAAGGGGTCTGAATCAGTGGGTGGGTCAATCATAGTATCTGGGTCAGATGAGGACAATCCGAATGACCAAGACTCTGTGGTTGAAGGGCCAGGCTTCAAGGAGCCTGAACAGGACAGAGGAGTTCTCCCTAAGAGAACTGGCAGAGTGGATGAGAGGCACAGATCCCCTTCCAGGGAATCTGAGCACTCTTATCACTCTGGCAGAGAATTTGTCCAAGAGAGGAGCTCATACTTTAACTTAAGAGAGACCTCCTCTGAGAGAAGGTGCAAACTGCTCCAGTATGAGGAAGCCAAAGTGGCCCTCAGAACCAAGCAGTTGGCACTGGATAGAGAAGCCCTGGAGATCCAGAGAGCTTCCAGAAGGGAGGGTTTAGAACCCCCTGGTGGCAGCAACAGTGTCCCTGACCATAGGAACCTGAGCAAGGTTGTTCCTCCCTACCAGAGTGGGGATGATATCCACAAATGGATAACTGCTATGGAGAGGGCCTGTAGAGTACAGCAGGTCCCCCAAAAGCAGTGGGCAGCAATCTTGTGGCTCTCCTTTTCAGATAAAGGTAGAGACAAGCTCCTCACTGTTAGAGAAGAGGATGCTGATGATTATGAGGTCCTGAAGAGTGCACTGATAGATGGGTTTGGCTTAACCACTGAGCAGTACAGGTTGAAGTTCAGAGATACCCAGAAGGCACAGACTCAGGACTGGACTGACTTTGTAGATTGTGCATCCAAGGCTCTGGAGGGTTGGCTGGTTGGCAGTAGGGTTACTGATTTCAAAGGATTTTATAATCTAATGATGAGAGAACAGATCCTTAATAATTGTCAAAACCAGCTTTTACACCAGTACCTGGTGGACTCTGATCTGACCTCTCCCCAAGAATTGGGAAAGAAGGCAGACAAATGGGTCAGAACCAGGGTAAGGCCTAAGAATCAGGGTGGTGACCACAAGAAAGATTCTACCAAGTCCCAAGAGAAAGGTGGGGATAAATCCAAGGATAAGTCCACTACAGGGCCCCAAAATTCCTCTTCTGGGGGTGGGTCCCAAACTCCTTCCTCTCCTGAAAAGAAACCCTATTGCCATGTCTGTAAAAAGCCTGGGCACTGGAAATCTGATCCCAGTTGTCCCAGGAATGGCAATAAAGAAAATGTTCCTCCAACAACTACTACCACCCCTCCTGGTACTACCAGTAGTAATCCTCCAGTTGGGAGTAGTGCACCCAAAAAGTTAGGTGCTTTTGCAAGAGGAACAGAGGTGGGCCCTAGTTTAGACAGGACCCCCTCAACAGACTCCTCAGATTCTGATGGTGGTATAGGATTTGCCACCTTTACCGTGGGTCCCACAGCATTGGGCAGGTACAGACTGGAGCCAATAATTAATGGTCAGAAAGCTGTGGCATTTAGGGACACAGGGGCTAGTGTCACCATGGTGGCAGGGAAACTAGTCCCCCTCACCAGCTTTTACCTGAGTTTAAATACCAGGTGACCAACATTGATGGTGTCAGAACAGATCACCCCATGGCCATAGTCAATCTCAGCTGGGAGGGGGTCACAGGCCCAAAAAGAGTGGCAGTGTCCCCAACCTTACCTGTAGATTGCCTGATGGGCAATGATCTGGAAATTTCAGCCTGGGCTGAAATTGAACACCAAACCCATCTGAAGATGTTGGGTGTCCCTGTAAAGGTTAGTGGGGCTGTGATGGCCACAGCCCCAGCCCAATATTTTGGAGAGATGGAGCCTGGAAGAATGGCCCACTCTCCCCCAGAAGAGAGCACAAGGGTTGAAGGAAAGTCTTCTTCCCTCCAGACAGTAGGTAAGGGTCAGCCTCCTCAGGGAACTGACCCTACCCCTAGTGAAGGAACTGCCACAGAGGTAGTCAGGCCTGGCCTGGCCACCCCCTGATGGCAGAGGACCCTTACAAGGTGGTACCCAGTCTGGAGCAGGTAACCTGCCCCTCTCTACCCTGCCTCAGTCAGCCCAGGGCTGCAGAGGTCAGGGAGGTCAGTGGACCCCCAGGGCCCCCTGTCCAGAGGAACCCCCATCAGCAGATTAGGGGCACCCAGGCTAGTAGCCCTAGCCAGGTAGAAATTCCTCAACCCACTGAGGGATCCCCCATACCTTTATGTAGGGACCTCCCCCAGAAGGACTCTGTTAGGCAAGGGCAAACCTGGGACCAAAAGGTTCCAAACATGCCATGTCCCTCCAGTGTTCCACCCAAAGGGACCCAACCCCCGGCTGTAGGCAGTCAAAGGTTGACCCTTAGAGCAGAGTACCACTCAGTCATGGAAAGACAGGCATACATGGTGACCAGTGAGCTGAGAAAGCTGAGGCCAACATTCCTAGGGCCACACTTCCCTACTCAGACACCTCACCAGCCTGGTACTTTACCAAAGCACACCACAGGTAGTGATTCCCCATGGTGGAGACCCTCTCATACCCTTAGGGTGAGGGATTGCTTAGTGGACCATAAGACAGGGGGCAACCATGCTAGTGCAGGTGCTTCCTTATATGGCCACTTAGTCAATAAAGGCTCAACTGGCCAAGGTTAGCCTTATCTCCTTTCGTTTGGGGGGGTTATGTAGGAAGGTGGAATCTGACTATATGGTTGCCCCCACTTTTTTTATGGTGTTTTGCTGGTTTATGACTTAGTTGGACTGGGACCCTGCTATTCAGGGCCCCAGTCTATCTGCTCTCTCTAAACGACATGGAGTGCACTCTAGGTGCACTAGTGATTGGATACTGTGGTGCCTTATGAGTCCCTAGTATATGGTACCTTAGGTGCCAAGGGCATAGGTACTTCACAGGCCTCCCAGGGGCTGCAGCATGTGTTATGCCACCCCTGGGAAGCAGTCTAAATCTGACACCACAGGCCTGCTACTGCAGCCTGGGTGAGGTGGTGCTAGCACCCCTCACTGAGATATAGGTTTCCTATATCTCTCCTGCACACACATATAAACCTATCAGTCACCCCTAAGGCAGGCCCTATCAATCCTGAGGGCAGGGTGCTTGGCTTCTATGTGAGGGGGTGCCTCTGCCTGAGCAGGGCCCCTCTGCAGCTCTCAGAGTCTATTCTCTGGTGCTGTTTGTGGATGCGGTTAAACCATATACTATTTAAGTGCATTATATCCTCGCGGTAAATGCTAACTTTGGAATGGCTGCATCAAAACATGTCGTGTTTGGTGTCAAACATCTTGGAATACTACCCCCCGCCAATCTTGGCGGCGGGGGTAGCATTCCACCCTTCTAGAGGGATAAGACATGTACCTGCTGTGGAAACGCGGTAGAATCCTAAAGAGCCCTGGCATCACAAAATGGATGCCACCAGTCACAGACACTGGGCTGCCCTCCTGCTGATGACCGAAACTCACAGTGGAGGAAGCCCAACAATAGGCATCCTGTCACAGGGAGGTGTAACCACCTTCCAGACAGGGTTTAGTGTATTGGGGCTGGGTGGGTGCACTCTTAGAGTGCTTTGAAGTCCTGCACTGGGGGAGCAGAAGGCTCCTCTGTGCATATGCCAGTTCAAACCAGCTCAGGGGCTACCTGCCCCTGCTCTGGCGCGAAACTGGACAAAGGGAAGTGGGTGTAGCCACCCCCTCCCTTGACCCTCCCATAGGTGGGGTCATAGAGCTAGTCCATCCCCTCTTTTTAGTATAAGAGGGGGAACCTTGCCATTGCAAAGCAGATAACCCCTGGACGACGCTCTACAGAAGAATCCTGGCCCTTCGACGTTCCACTACCTTTGGAAGACAGAAGAATCTCCCTTGGAGTCAAGGAGTGACTCCCCTGCTTGGCAGGCACCTAAAACGACAACGACGGTCGCAAACTACGCCGCTCCCGCCGGAGTCCGAAGTCCCTGCAGCCCAAGAAGTGGATTTCCTGACCTCTCCCAGGCCATCGTGAGTCCCCAGTGAAGCTGAGGCAAGTGGACCCCACGAGTAACGAGGAACCGCGACCCCTGGGTACCGTGCACTATTGTCGAGTGCAACCCCTTCACAACGTTCTACGAACTTGTGCTTTGGACCACGTGTGGTCCCGACCTCCAGCAGGAATCCCTCCGAAGATCAGAGGCCTACACCGTCCCGAGTGACCGTGGGCCCCTGTTGAGTGATTCCGCCCGAGGTGTCTTCGCGATCCCTTGCCCGCTGGCTTGTGGGTCCCCAGAAGACTTCTTAAAGAAACCAAAGGGCTCCCCTGGTTGCTCCAGGCCTGCCCTAACTTACCCTCGCTGGGTGAGTCCCTCAGACCTTGCTGGTCTGCGCCATCGACTTTTCTTCATCTCCCCGAGACTTGCGGCTGCCAAGGCTTGTTGGCTCCGATCGAGTTGCCGACACCGCAGTCAGCTGCAGACGTCGAGGGACACACCGAATCCAGCTCCTGGTCGTCGTCGACGCCTCCTGGACCACGTGGCTGAAGAGTCAAGGCACCTGCAACCGACCTGAAGCGACCGACGACGGTGGGCATCCATCTTCCTTGCCCCGGGTCACTGCCAAGTGACTTTGAACACTGTCCCCTCTGCTTTCAGGTCATCCTTCTTCAGAATCCAGGCTTGGATTCCACCGGACACTTCTTCAGCTCCCGCAAGCAGCAAGTCTTCTTTGTTCGCCATTGAAAACGACGCCGCGACCCGACACCAAAGGACACCTGTGCACCCGGCTTCCCTGGGTGAGGTAACTCCAGCACTACGGTGCTCCTGTGGGTGTGGGCCCTAGAACTACTTACCCTGTAAGTGACTTGCTTGTAGGTTCTCCCGAAGTATCCTAAAACTCTTTATTTCCAACCGCGACTTGCCCCATTGAAGTTAACGGCGATTCGCGCCTGTGTATCCACACTGCACGCGTCCCCCGTGGGTCCTTTACTTACCTGCCTTGGGTGGTTTCGTGAGGCCCCAGCACTTCTGAAGGCCCTAGGCCTTGTCTCCTTGCAAGTCGTTGTTTCTAAGTCTCTTACTTAGTATATGGTCTGGTACGCCCCTAGGGCCCCAGCCATATTTTGTGCTTAACTTATTGTGAAACGTTGATTTGTGCATATGTTTGTCTTCTAATCTCATAAAGAGATTAGTAGAGAGTTATTTAGAAATAAATACATATATATTTGATATATATACCTGTGTGGTGTCTTTTCATTTGGTGATTCAAGAGATTATATGGTAAAACAAGCTGCTTTACATTCCTCCGAGACTTAGCCTGAAGGCTGCTCTCCACAGATACCACTAGGATAGCTTTCTTTAAAAGGTTGTCTTAAACCTATCTACCATAAGAGTCGATTTGCCCTGGTGCAAGGTGTCCACTTTAATTAGTGAACAGCATATACCAGGCCAACTTCTCACAGTCATCTAATCCTACCCCTTGTGTAGTTGAATTATGCCCCCCACCCATCTGTGATGGTGTAGGAAACCCAGGTGAGTTTATTTCCTTGTTCTTGGCTAGTCCAAGACAGGATGTCTGTTGCACAGTGTCATTTAGAAATATCATCTGCTGTGGAATGAGGCATGCTCTAAAAAGCGCTTCTGTTCCCTGGACTTGCCAGTCCCTCGAATCCCAGATTGATTTTAAATCTATAGTGTCCTTCCATAGGTCGAAACCCTATGCAGACAACTGGGCCATAAAGGAAGCAGAGTAAATCTGTTTGGTGTTAGTTAACATAATTTTCTGTGCTGATGTTTTTGCCACTTTGTAATAAAATGACTTTGGGTCTGATGTATTAAACCCTGAAAAGTATGTGAATTTCTGTGCAAAGGTTTGCGAACTACCTTTTGGAGGTGTTGGGCAGTGTTCCCACTGGTGGTATTCAAATACATTTCTAGGTGTTATAGATTTGTGCAAGAAATCATGACCATAATGTTGGTAACAGTACAATGTATCATAGTCTGAAGTACCTTCTAACATTTCATTGTTCGGAAATGCTGCAGTTTTTCTAAATCAGACATTAAATTATTTACAGTTTCAGTGTCCCAATCATCAGAAAATGTACTGGAGGTAATGATATCAATTAAAGAAATTTTAAATACATGTTTAAGCTTTAAAAGTTCAGTCGGACCGAATATATCAAAATCAATCTTGTCCCATACTATACCGTCCGGTATAGGAACTGCTGTGATGTTCACTGAAGACAAGTCTCTTGGTTCACGATGTGAAGACTGGTGTGGTTTTAAAATCAAATTGACTCTTTGGGCTGTAGAGCTCTGCTGGAGGTATCGTCCATTAATAAGCATACTAAAAGTTATAATTAAACTTAGCCAGAAAAGAAAAAATAGAATCCCAGTGATATACCATAGTTCTATCCAAGGTGACACCAGGTAAGTCTTTCTAAAGAAGTTCAAAAAGTCAATGAGTTTCTGTTTGAGTGATTTTTTGGCTGGCGTCGTTTCCGGCTCACTTGGATCCAGTGAAAACGTATCAAAGTTCATGAAATAGCCAGAAGCAGTTCGATCAATTGTTGGAATTGCATCGGGATTTGTTGAAATCGGATTTTGCTCTTGACGAGGCATGTTGACGTAGATGTCTGTAGTCGGTCTTAATGCAACTTGGTTGTTAAGTTGAGTTTCTTCTTGTTGAAGTGGAACGAGTTCCATAGCATTGTTGCTTAGTACATCATTCCGTACAGGTGGCTCTTCAAACGTGATGAGTCTTTCTGTCTGGACTTCTTGGATTGTAGCAAGAGGAGGGCGTCTGCTACTGTGGAGTCCACGAGGCCTACTATTTAGTATCGGCCACATAGTGTGGTTTGATTAAGTCGATTGAGACAAATCTCTTCTCCTTTTTCCCGGCAAGAGGCGGCAGAAGTACAGTTCTTGTGCCTTGGATTGCTAGGACCGGTACAGGCTTTCTGTAGGATGGTCCGAATTCTTTCTTGTCTGCAATCTTTTCTCTGACCAGATCCCCGACTTTTGGGATCCAGACAGGTCTTGCCGTTACTGCCTTGACTTCCTCAGTGGCGGTCTGTTTTAAGTGGACGTTGCTTTGTTGTGTCCTGGATTCATTTAGATTCTGTAAAACAGCCAAATGATCATGGATATCAAATGGTTTTTCATCCGCCACTGTGCCTCCACAATCAAGATCAGGTACCCACATTCTTGTCCCAAATAGGACCTCGTAAGGAGTGACACCCCCTAGAGAGCTTCTTGGCTGATTGTTTATTGCTCGTTGGACCCCATAAAGGTGATCGACCCATCTACCGCCCTTGCCTAATACCCTAGCTGTTAAAGATTGCTTTAAGTCACGGTTTTTCCTCTCCACAACAGAATTTCCCTCAGGATGGTACAGAGAGGAGTACCGCAATGCTACGCCCATTCCTTCCATGGACTCTTTGTAAGCCCGAGAGCTAAACGCCGGGCCAAGGTCAGAATGTAACGTGCCAACTGCGTATGTGCCGATAAAGACTCGCAAATCTTTTATCAGTTCGAGCATCAGCCGAGCGCTGAGGCCAAACCTTGAGGAAACTTGAGCTGGACGAACGTGAACGGACAACCTAATGCTGTCTAATAATGGTATCTGTACTGGACGTGTTGCGGTGGACCCTTCCATCTGCTTGCAGATGTCGCAGTTCTAGACATAGTCTCTAATCTGCCTTCTCATCACGGGCCACCAGTAGCGTTGTTTCAACAAAGAAACAGTCTCCCTAAGTCCCTTATGTACAAAACCTTTCCCTTCGTGTGCTGCCACAATTAAGCCCTGCCTACGATCCATATTTGGTATTACTCTATCCCCCACTCCAGGAATCTGAGCATATGGAATGTTTTGTGCATCTAACTTGTAGGAGTACTTGAGTGGAAATTTCTTTGGTACTGCTGTGCTGCCTTTGCGTGAAGCATTGACAGCTACCATAATCTCGCCATCTATTCTTGTTTTTGAACGAGTGATTGCAGCTACGGACGCTGTGCGTACAGCCCCCTTTGCGGCTTCATCAGCCAATGAATTCCCTTCAACGTGAACGCCATCACACTGATGACTCAGTGTATGTATCACGTGAGCCCTTGGTAGTTCGTTTCTCAACTCCACTACCTGTTCCCATAGCATTTTATGCTTAATTGTGCCACCTTTTGCGTCTTTAAACCTGTTTTGTTCCCAATGATGTAAATATTCATTGTACGACTGTACACAGTAAAAGGAATCACACACAATCAGTGTGGGGAATTTGTGTTCCGTATTTACAAGTGCCAGTATCAGTGCATTTAATTCTGCCAACTGAGCCGTGCAGTCTCCTAGAGATTGCGTTTTAGTGCAACTAGGATGGAACTTTCCATCGCGCATGCGACCTTTAACGATTGCACACGCCGCGCTGTAAGCTTGCTTACTCCCTATGGCTGGTTAAGCAGATCCGTCAGTGTAAATAATGTATTCATACTGATCTAGAGGCAAAATCTCATTTGGTAGAGGATATTCTTGTTCGTATTGCAGAAATGCTTGTGTTTTTAAATTTGGATCAAATCTGTATTCAACATCCGTTGCAGTAAGAGAATTAGCCCATTGTATCCATCTGGGATGTAAGGCTTTCGCATTTGGAATGCTAGCTTTTGTAACAGCTTCTAAAGCTGGTACTGGGGTCACGACAATTATGCGTTTACCCTGAGCCAGAGCTCTTTCTCTTGCTACAGCGGTCTGCACTGCTGTCAGGATTTTTTCTGTTGAAGTGAAACGCATCTCTGCGTTTGTGTACAGGTGTGATTTATATGCGATTGGTACTGTTTCTCCTTCATTGAAGGTCAAATAAGTGTACCCGCATTGACCCGCTATTACTCGGATCACTAAGTTGCGTGCGTTTACGCGTGTCTGTAAATGTTTAGAAGCTATCATGTCTTCCTGTAGGGAACGCAGGATATTTGTATGTTCCTGTGTCCATTGTTTGACTGAAAAATCAGGTTTTATTAAGTCGTAGAAAGGTTTTACTCCTTCTGCGTAATCCAAAATGTATGTTCGACCAAAATTTAGGAATCCCAAAATTGATTGTAAATTCTTTAATGATTTTGAAAGTTGAAGCACGCACATTTTTCTAAAAAGTTTGCTGCTCGGCTTTTTCCTTCACTTGACAGCTCGTACCCTAAAAATAGGACATTGAGGTGGGCAATTTCTGATTTTTTAAAATTAAATTTATAGCCCTCAGAGGCGAATCCCACAATAATGGTGCTCACCCTGGTCAAGTGCCTCGGTAAGTCATCGTCCGTCAGATAAATATCATCTACATAGGATAATGCTTCTTCATCCAAATTTTGGAGTAATTCTGTTACTCTTGCTGAAAATACCCCGGGGCTATTTTTATACCCTTGGGCTAGTCGATAAAATTGTCGCTGACACCCTAACGCACTGAATGCGGTCAGATACCTGCTTTCAGGTGCTCTATTTTGGCAGAAAAATCCATTTGAGATATCAAGTGTTGTTTTGTATTTTTTGCGCACAATGTTATTCATTAATGCGGCACTGTGTGCATTTTGAACTGCAAATGTCTTTGTGCAAGTGTTTAAATGTCTGTAATCTAAGACGTGACGATATGTGTTGTCAGGTTTTGCTACAGGAAACAAAGGATTGTTCATAGGTGAAGTGCAATTTTCTATCACCCCCTGGTATTCAAGTTGATCTAGGATCTCCCTGACTTGTTTTTTAGCTTCCTGCTTTATAGGGTATTGCCTTTGAGCATTTGGGGAAACGTTTAACGGGATCACGTGTTGGGTTGAATCCTCATCCCACCCAACATGATTTTTGTACAATGCTGGAGCTAGGGCAACCGCCCACTCCTGCGCATATGCATGTTTTAAATGTATCGGAACGAGGTCGGAAAAGGCTGGAAAAATTATCGTTTCTCCCCTAGGGCACTCCATGACGAATGCTGGCGGCCAGTCTTGCTCTGCTAATAGAATGTCATAACCAGATGACAGATTTTTCCAAAAGAGACCTTTAATTTTTCTGGGCTTGTCCCCCTCCATCCGGAGTGTTATCTCATGTAACTTATGTGGGACACTTACCCGAGTATCAGGTGTTTCCACCGTGATATACTCACTCAACTCCGCTGTCACCAGAAATTTCATCAGGTTCTGGCGAGCTATAGTTACTTCTACCGCGCTGTCTAGTATCGTCAGAGCCCATTCCCCGTTCAGAAGCTGTGTCCTCAGAATTCTGGGCATGTCTGATCTTGAGACCTGCTACCTTCTTCTTTTTGAACTGAGGTTTTGGTTTTTGTTTATCTTCTTTTTTAGGTGCATAGTCCGCAGCGCGTTGCGTGTCTCTGGACTTTGTAAGCTCCTCTTGTCTGTGTTCTGACCGTCCTTCCCTCTCTGAGTTTTTTGATGAACCCTGAAAGGAACGAGAGGAAGGAGTATCAGTATCCTGATACCTGTCAGGTTTTTTAATATTATCCCTATTCCTGAGGTTATACCTCCTTTCAGAGGGCTCCTGTTGAGGAGACCTACCTCTGGATTGAGATCTGCTGTCTTTAGACTTAAGTTATTTTTTATTTTCCCACTTCTTTTTAGAAGAAGTAGGTGTCTGCTTTGTAGTGTCCTTTTCAGGACTGCCCACCATTTGTGGTTTTAATGCTTTCCCACCTAGACTGTCTCTGCCTAGTTCTGCATATGCAGTTTCAATTATTTTGGGTAGTTCGTGTTGTTGATCTACTGGACTGAACTCCCTTAGGCGTTGGCGGATCGCCACTGAAGCTGCTTCCCCCTTAATGTTAGCTAGTATTATGGCTGATACCTGGTCAAAGTTATTTAGTAACTTCATCCCTAAGTTAAGGGCAGGTTCTGCTCCGTACTCATTTTGTATCTGTCTCGATACGTCAGGTACTACTGCTAATGCCGGGATACCATGTGTTCTGGTATATATGGCAGCAAAGACTGAACCCCAAGAGGTGCAGTCCTCTACTTGTGGTGTGATCCCCATGGGCAAGCAGATTGTTAGAATTCTGTGTTTATCATAGGTGGTAGTATTCGGGAATACTGCCTCAAGCGGAGTTATTTTCTGAGCTATCCAGAATGGTATTTGTTTGCGTTTCGCGGGCATTTTGCCCATTACCCCGTGTAAGGTTTGAGGAATAATTTTATTTCCTGTACCCTGAGCTGGAGTACTAGTTGCTGCACCTGGTGCAGGTTGGATTGTTAAAGTCCTCATGACGAATTGTGTCAGGTTTCTGTAGATTTTAATTAAATCTCTATGTTGTATGAGTAATTCTGGCTGTGGCATTGTTCCAATGTCAGGATGCGGTGTGTAAGCCGCTAGTATTGGCCATGTGGCCCCGTCTTCTCCGAGTGGGCCTAATCTTACTCTTCGTCTTATGTGGGGTAGGGCGCCATTAAACCAGTAATGATGGGCCCGATTCACAGAACTAACTTAAGACAAAATCCTAAACTTACTACCATTTTGGTATTCACAGAAGGCACTTAGTCATTTTGGTATTCACAGAAGGCACTTACTCATTTTGGTATTCACAGAAGGCACTTACTCACTGATGAGTAAGTGCCTTCTGTGAATACCAAGATGAGTAACTTACTCATTTTGAGTAACTTACTCATTTTGAGTAACTTACTCATTTTGGTATTCACAGAAGGCACTTACTCATTGATGAGTAAGTGCCTTCTGTGAATACCAAAATGAGTAAGTGCCTTCTGTGAATACAAAAATAAGTAAGTGCCTTCTGCGAATACCAAAATGAGTAAGTGCCTTCTGTGAATACCAAAATGGTAGTAAGTTTAGGATTTTGTCTTAAGTTAGTTCTGTGAATTGGGCCCGATGTTCCTGGTAAGTGAGTGGAATCTCTATGTCCTCAAACGGGGCATATTCCAGTGGTGCATCTCCTGCTATGTAGTAGTGAAATGTCTTTGTTATGGCATTTGCTACTGGGAATGTAACCCATGAATAGAATACCTCTGTTTTGTTTGATTCGTGTGCCTCAATCACGAAAACTACCATGCCCCCCTTGGCTGGTAAGCCATTTTCTAATAGTCTTATGGTGACTGTCCTTCTGAATTTTGGTGCAATCTGTATTGCATCCTCAGGATCTTCCTCGTCTTCTGACAGGGGAAGTGGCATTTGTAGTGGATCTAAGACCGCGGTAGTCATTGTGTATAGAACACAGACTAATGTTTCAAAGAAACTATAATAAGGTTTTGGGCACAATTTTAGAAACACTATGTCCTTTCAAGCTTGATTAACCAACAGCCGATAAATAGGATATCTCGCCTACTCAGCTGTGGCGGAGTTTGTGCCCACCCACTCCAGACGTCTCTGGGGTTTTGTGAGTAGGTTCTCTGAGAATAGCACAACTGAACTACTCAGATTTTACTGTTAAATAAGTACCCAACCAACGTTGGTGGCGCCATGTCGTGTAGTCCCTATAGTACCCATGCAGGACCTGCGCGTTTGGATAACATAAACTGTGGCTTGGTGTTAGACTGACTCTGTGCACCCCCACCGTATATGTTAGCCGGATTTGCATTAGCTAGCTCACAGTGCCACTAGAATCTCCTCTTATCGGGGAGAGATTAGTTTCTGGCAACCTTAGATCATGACAACCCAAATTCCTCAGAAACGTGGAAACAATATACTACTTTTCGCTCAGTCACTCGTGCTTACTTATTCGGTTTGTCTCAGAGAGTTACACAGAATAAACAGTCGGGCGTTTCTATAAGTATTTATTGAACAGTTGTTATTCTAGTGTAAAATATATGTGCTGCCGTAACCAGCAGACAATAGCAGAGATATATTATCAGCAGTACGATAAAAGCAAAGGGATAGAACAGTTCTACCATATTACAATAATCATGAATACATACATGAATATAAAAAGCATTATGAAAAGTGCGCATACTCCTACGATGCCTAACTAGATGTACCTGAGTATACCTAGCATATGTGTAGGTCTAAAAGCCTAAGAGCCAAGAATCCTTCTAGGATTTAGTCGAACCCCCATACCTGAATAGAGAGAGTGTGGGACCCCGTCCTGGTCTCGAGTTGGACACCCCGCCAGGGCTGTGTTAGACCGCTGTCAGCTGGAGCGACTGCATGCAGGAGCCTCAGCGTCTCTGGTCAGTGTGTCAGCATGGAAGTCTCGGTTCCCTCTTTCTTACTGGGGTAAGATGTGGTGTATTTATACCCTGAGGACTCTAGTTGCTTCGTATGGTTTGTATTGGGCCTTGTTAGACTTGAGGAAGACGTCAGGGGTGAACTTTGTACATACATATTATGCAGGTGGTGTATTCCTAGAGAGTCATGCATAATTGATGAGTACAGTGTGGGCCTGTGTTTGGGAAAAACCCTGCTGTATTCAAAACCACAGGCTAGATAACGTTCAGCCCTCAGAGCTCGTTGTGTACTAGCGAGGACCAATGGAGGTGAAAGATCATGCCTATATAAGGAATCATGACTATATTAGGACATGTACAGTTATGACCGTAATAGTGCATATGCGGCTTTGACCATAATAGGACATGTACGAATATGACCGTATTAGGGCAAATACGAATACGTCCATTTTAGTTCATGTATGAACAGGTCTACATTAGGGCCTCTACACGGGACATAACATAACTACATATGTGAAAGGCAGTATATGTGAGTGTTGGAGTATATAAATAACTATATGTAGAGTGAGTGATTGTGAGAGTGGCTGTGTGGATGAGTGTGTGCTTGTGTCAGTGATTGTATAAGAGAGTAAGTATGTGTTATTATCTGTGTGAATAAGTGAGGTGGTATGTGTATAACTGTATAGGTGAGTAAATGGGAGCATGATTGATTCTTTGCATGACTGACTAGCTGTGTAAGTAACTCTATGGGTAAGTGGCGGTGTGTGAGTGTCTGTATAGGTGTATGAGTGCATATGATAGTTGCTGTATTGATGAGTGACTGCATGTATGAGTGAATGTATGGGTGAGTGAGTGGATGTGTGTGTAAACCTAGGAATCAGTGAGTGGGTATGTAGTAATTGGTATTGGTGTGTCTATGGTTTCGAGAATGGTAGTCTGTATTTTAGAGGGGGTGTATCAAAGGTTATATTAGGGTGTGAGGAGGTGCATCAGATCATCACATGGATGATGTCATCAGTGATGTCACTGACCATGTCATGAATGATGTAATATGTGATGTCATCAGCAGTGCATTGCGGGGGCGCGAGTTATACTTAGCTCAACTAAGTAGAATGGCTAACTATAACGTCCCTGAAACCTGTGGTTTTTTAATTGAATTTCTATGTTTTTTTAAATGCTAATTTCTAACTATAACGTCCCTGAAACTATGGTTTTTTCAGTGAATTTCTATGCTTTTTAAATGATAATTTCTAACTATAACGTCCCTGAAACCTATGGTTTTTTCAGTGAATTTCTAAGGTTTTTTAAATGCTAATTTCTAACTATGCCTACAGAGGTAGGACATGTGCAGAAAGAGTAAGAAAGGCGCAGAAAGAAGCAAGAGAAATGCAGAAAGAGGGAACAGAAGTCCAGAAGGAGGAAGAAAGGTGCAGAAAGAAGCAAGAGATATGCAGAAAGAACCAACAGAGGTGCAGAAAGAGGCCTTGTTGCACAGTCAACCTGTGCCCTGGGCACACCCCAACTTTTTGCTGACTGGTACTGGTGGTAACTGACTCTGACTGACCCTGGGCTCTGCCTAACCAGGCCCGGAGCCAGTGCTATGCTGAAAGACACTTAGAATACAGTAAAAACACCTACATACACTAGGGTACAATATGGGGTGGGGTACCCCTGTGATTGGCATGGCCTCCCATGTAAGGCCCTAGTACATAATAGGGCAGGGGGATTAAAACTACCTCTAAGTCCCTAGCATATAATAGGGCATGGCAGTTTAGAGGCCAGCAGCCTTTTTCTGCACTTGCATGTGTGCACTGCTGAGCCTAAGGTCAGTTTAAAAGTAGCCCTGTGTGTGCAGAAAGAGGCAAGAGAGGTGCAGAAATTTGCAAGAGAGGTGCAGAAAGAAGCAAGAGCAGTGCAGTAAGAAACAACAGAGGTACAGAAGGAGGCAAGAGGGGTGCGGAAAGAGGCAATAGGGGTGCAGAAATTTGCAAGAGAGGTGCAGAAAGAAGCAAGAGCAGTGCAGTAAGAAACAACAGAGGTACAGAAGGAGGCAAAAGGGGTGATGAAAGAGGCAAGAGCAGTGCAGAAAGAACCAAGAGACGTGCAGGAAAAGGGAAGAAGGGGGCAGAAAGAGGCACGAGGGGTGCAGAAAGAAGGAAGAGAAGTGCAGAAAGAAGCAACAGAGGTGCTGAAAGAGGCAAGAAGGGTGCAGAAAGAGGAGAGAGAAGTGCAGAAAGAATCAAAAGAGGTGCAGAAAGAAGCAAGAGGGGTGCAAAAAGAGGCAAGAGCAGTGCAGAAAGAACCAAGAGATGTGCAGAAAGAGGCAAGAGAGGTGCAGAAAGAGGCAAGAGATGTGTAGAAAAAGGGAAGAAGGGTGCAGAAAGAGGCAAGTGAGGTGCAAAAGGAGGCAAGAGAACTGCAGAGAGAGGCAAGAGAGTTGCAGAAACAGGCAAAAGGGGTGCAGAAAGAGGGATCAGGTGTGCAGAAAGAGGGAAGACGGGGACAGAAAGAGGCAATAGGGATGCAGAGAGTTGCAACAGGGGTGCAAAAAGAAGCAAGAGCAGTGCAGAAAGAACAAACAGAGGTGCAGAAAGAGGCAAGAGGGGTACAGAAAGAGGCAAGAAAAGTGCAGAAAGAAGCAAAAGAGGTGCAGGAAGAGGCAAGAGAGGTACAGAAAGAGGGGAGAGGGGTGCAGAAAGAGGCAAGAGGGGTGCAGAAAGAGGTAGGAGAGGTGCACAAAGAGGCAAGAAGGATACAGAAAGAGGCAGGAGGGGTGCAGAAAGAAAGAAGAGAAGTGCAGAAAGATGCAACAGAGGTGCTGAAAGAGGCACGAAGGGTGCAGAAAGAGGCAAGAGAAGTGCAGAAAGAAGCAACAGAGGTACAAAAAGAGGCAACAGAGGTGCAGAAACAGGCAGGAAAGGTGCAGAAAGAGGGAACAGGGGTGCCGAAAGAGGCAGGAGAGGTGCAGAAAGAGGAAAGAGGGGTGCAGAAAGAGGCAAGTGAGGTGCAGAAAGAAGCAAGTGAGGTGCAGAAAGAGGCAACAGAGGTGCAGAAAGACGCAAGAGAGGTGCAGAAACAAGCAAGAGAAATGCAGAAAGAGACAAGAGAACTGCTGAAAGAAGCAACAGAGGTGTAGAAAGTAAGCCTGGGTGGTATAATCGGCTCCGCTCGCGGAGTTTGCGGATTTTTGCTAACTCCGCGTTCCGCGTAGAACGCGGAGTTACCGAAAACTCCGCGATCCGCGGCGTAGCGGAGTTTTTCCCTTGTTCGCGCTTTGAAAATGCATTTTCGCGCCCGCGGTAGCGACTTACCGGGATCGCTGCGTTCACCGACGAGTTTTCCTATCCGTTCGCGTGCGCCACGAGATTTTGGAAGCCGGCCGCGCGATCTCACGAGAGTGTGCGATCGCGAACACGTCATTCGGATGCGCCATCGGACATCCGGCGGAAGTTTGGTGAAGCTCGCGATGCCGAACACGCAAAATTTGCAATTTGGAGAAGAATATCTCTCGAGCAGCATAAAACCTTCTCGAAAATGATGATTTGGATGAAAAAACTCCTCAGATTGACATTTGGCTGTACTTTTTTGTGCAAGGAGTCCTTTTTCTTTTTTTACTTTTTTTAGAGAGGAAGGAAGTGCCCCAGAGTCTCCAACTTCCTGTTCCTGTCCAACAGGCTCCTCCCAGTGCTTTGTCCATGTCCTCTCCTGTTCACTTTTCATTTGGATTTGGAGCTGGAAGGATCACTCTTTGTGTCTGCTGCATCATATATCATTGGATTTGAGGACTTTTGGATTTGAGGACTTTTGGATTTGAGGACTTTTGGATTTGAGGACTTTTGGATTTGAGGACTTTTGGATTTGAGGACTTTTGGATTTGAGATTTTACAAGTAAGTTGGTGTTGTTTGTTTGATTGGGGCATTGCAGTTGCTGCAACTACAATTTTTGTACCTTTCATAATTTTAAAAAAAATTCATTGTGGGTAGCCAGTAGGCCCAGAGCTAGTCATGGGTGCATGAAAAAAACTGCTTCTGTGGTGTGCGTTGAATTTATTTTAAACATCATTTAGGGCATGGATGGCATTGGATTGAATTGCAAAATGTGTATTTTTTGGGGTATTTCACTTTTTTGGTGTGTGTTAAATAAATGCCTTTGTTGTGTGTGTGTGTGTGTGGTGTGGTTGTTGTGTAACTTGCACACCTTGTTTAGCCCTGTGGATTTTTGTTTTTGCATATTATTGCATTAAAGCTGTGTTGTTTAGCATGCCTCCTTTGCCTGGCTATTATAGGCCTGTTTCAGTTCATTGTTTTCCAGGCCTCCTGCTTGTTGTGACTGTGAGTGACCATGTGGCTGGTGGCCATTTTGTGGTGGTAGTTTAGAAGTGTGCTGCTTTTGCCATATAGGCCTGCATGTGTTTCCTTTGTTCCTTTTGGCCTAGGCTTCTTGTTGTTGTGGGCCTGGCCATTTGGCTGGCAGCCATTTTGAAGCCAGGCAGTGTGCTTTTGCCATAGGCCTGCATTGTCTGTCTTCCCTTTCTTGTTGTTGTGGGCCTGGCCATGTGGCTGGTGGCCATTTTTAAGCCAGGCAGTGTGCTTTTGCCATAGGCCTGCATTGTCTGTCTTCCCTTTCTTTTTGTTGTGGGCCCGGCTTGTGGCTGGTGGCCATTTTGAAGCCAGGCAGTGTGTTTTTGCCATAGGCCTGCATTGTCTGTCTTCCCTTTCTTGTTGTTGTGGGTGGCCTGGCCATGTGGTGGTGGCCATTTTGTGGAGCCAGCCAGTGTGCTTTTGCCATAGGCCTGCAAGATTGTGGCTAGTCTGCCAATAGGCCTTTCATCCAGTAGGCCCAGAGCTACTCATGGGTGCATGAAACAATTGTCTCTGTGGTGTCTGTTGAATTTTTTTTTTAAAGTTTAAAGAGCTTTATTAAAAGAGAAAAATTTTGAAACACAGGTACAATAACTAACAGGCGTATAGGAAAATTAGCTTTGGATTAAACAAATTGAATAGATGATTTGATGGAATGAATGACAAACAGAAGTCTATCTTAAGTATACAAATATTCCCAGAAAAAGAAAAGCAATAATAAAAGAATTGTACCTAAAGACAAAATAGCATTTTACATTTTGAGTTTTTTTGGGTAGAAAAAAGAGAAGAAATAGAGAAGAGGGAAAGGAAGAAAGGAAAAGTAAGGTGGGGAAAGAAGGAGAAAAGAGAATGAAAAAAGAGAAAAGGAAAGGAAGCAAAGACACTACAATATCTTCAACTGTTATTATATTGAAACATTGAAGTTATAACAGAAAATTGTATCCTAGAAAGAAACAAAATGATGACTGTACACCACTTATGGTGGTTGAAAAACAAAAGAGCTATTTTGATTACGCAGTGCAGAAGCAGATATATAATTGGTAAGTGGAGACCAGAGGGCTTCTTTATGAATAAGTTGCTGAGAAGTTTTGGAAGAAGCTCTGTCTAGTCTGTGATGATAGCAAAGAAGGTTCCACCAAACTGAAAAGGAGACTTTAGAGGCATCCTTCCAGTTAGAAGTAATTACCTGAAATGCAATAGCAATTAACAAATCAACAAATTTGCCCACCTTGCGAGAACACAACAAGTTAGTGGAATTACTGCCCAGAAAAATGGAGTAGATGTCAAAGGGAAATGTGATATTGCAAATAGAGGATATTGCTTCACATACTTTATTCCAAAAACGAGCAATGTTAGGGCAAAGAAAAAGGAATGCATAAAAGAGCCAAGAACAGTAGGACACACCCAACAATTCGGGGATAAATCTGAACCAAACTTGGAAAGTGATAATGGAGTGAAAAACAATCTGTGATAAAAATAATAAAGAGTCTGAGTAATGCTTGAATTACAAGAGGTATGAAGTATGCGTGTCCAAATGGAGTTCCATGTTTGAACGGAAAGAGTATGTTGTAGCTCAAATTCCCATAACAGTTCAATTTTATTTTTAGGGCGGTTAAGTGAGGAGAAGTGTAAGTATTTGTAAACATGAGAGGCTCTAATAAAAGGGGAAATGGATAGAGGCTCAATTAGAGGATCCTGAGGAGGAGTTGGAGAGCTAGAAAATAGAGAAAGTTGAGCCATTAGAAGCGTTCTTAAAGATTCATATCTCAGTAATGAGGACAAGGGTAGATCAAATGTTGACTGGACTTCTTGTAGGGAAAGACAGCGAGAATCCTGTATTAGCTGCTTAACCTGAAAGATCCCTTTGGTGGCCCATGTTTTCCCAAAAATGGTGCAGTTAGAAATTTTGATACTCTTGTTATGCCAAAGAGAAGAGTCCAAAAATAACTGTAAAGGACTGTGAGATTTACACTTAATAGAATGAAAGGTAGAGATAAATTTAGAAATAGTTGGATAGTTAAGCGAACGAGGGGGATGAGTGAAGCCGGCTAAAGAGAAAAGGGAAAGGAGAGATCAGAGATTTCTCAAGTCTATACCATACCGAAGTAGAAGTCTCTCCCAAGGTAGATAAATAAGGTAACATTTGGCGGATGAGAAAAGAAGAGTGATACTGTCGAAAGTTGGGGAAATGAACACCACCCCGATCCTTAGGGGCAGATAGAATTGCAAGAGAAACGCGTGCCTTCCTACCGTTCCAGAGAAATTTACTCAGAATTCCATTAAGTGTTTTAAAAAATTTCAATGGTATTTTAACCGGTAACATGGATAAGTAAAAATTGATGACAGGAAGCATCATCATTTTGATGGAGTCCAATCTACCCCACCAAGATAAAAAAAGGGAGACCATTTATCTGCCATATTATTTACTTTTGATAAAACCTCATCCAAATTAACCTGAATCGTTTTTGTAAGGGTAGAAGAGTATTTAATTCCTAAGCATGTGATAGTAGAAGTATTCCATTTAAAGTCAATACCTTCAAACATGCTCTTTAAACAAAATTTATTTAAGGGAAGTATTTCAGATTTGGAGAAATTTAATTTATAACCAGATAGGGCCGCATAAGAAGAAAGAAGCTCGACAAAAGCAGGCATAGAAGAGGATGGGTCAGAAACGTATAACATAATATCGTCTGCATAGGCAGTAAATTTAATTTCAACGGATTTATACTTAAAGCCTCGGAAAGATGGAGAATGCCTTAGAGAGTGGAGAAAGGGCTCAAGAGAGAGGATAAAAGTAACGGGGAAAGAGGACAGCCTTGACGAGTGCCCCTTTGTAGAGGAAAATAAGAGGATTGAGAACCATTAACAAAAACTGAAGTAGACGGTGAGGAGTATAATAATTTGATGAGGGACAGAATAGATGGGCCAAAACCATGCCATTCAAGGGAACGCATCATAAAGAGCCAATGAACACGGTCAAAAGCCTTTTCGGCGTCCAATGTTATGGCAGCCATAGGGGAAAGGCTTTTAGAAGCCAGATGAATGATATTTAGGAAAGTTCTAGAATTATCAGAAATATTCCTTCCTTTTACAAACCCCGTTTGTTCAGAACCAACTAAATCAGGAAGGACCTGATTGATACGAAGGGCTAGTATCTTGGCAAATAATTTACAATCAAGATTAATCAAAGATATAGGACGATAATTGGAACATCTGGAGGGATCTTTATCTTTTTTGGGAATGAGACAGATCATAGCCTCAAGAAAAGTGCCTCGGGCCTCACCATTCAGGACAAAATATTGGAAGAGAGATAAGAGATGAGGCAAAAGAACGGAAGAAAAGCAGGAGTAGAATTCGGCAGTGAGTCCATCCGGACCAGGGGCCTTGTCTTTAGGTAACAAAGACAAAGCAGATTTAATCTCTGAGAGAGATATGTCCTTCTCCAAAAAGGAGCAATCAGGGAGAGGGGGAAGTTCGGGGAGGTAAAGAGTTAAAAAAGAATCCAGATCTCCTTCTGAAGGAGAAGACTCAGGGGTATAAAGAGTCTTATAGAAGTCTGTGAAGCACTGTAATATTTCTTCATCTTTAAAACGAGGAATGTCGCAATCATCAATAATCTTTACTATTCTGGATCTTTGCGACTTAATCTTTAAATAGTTTGCCAATAATTTACCAGCACGATTGCGACCACCATAAAATTTAGAGTTAATCTTTAACAAAGTCCCGGAAGCTTCTTCCGTAGATTTTCTATTAAAGTCAAGCTTTGCTTGGATTAGCATTTTAAGGGTGTCTGCAGATTTAGAAGAAAAATAGGCGTGCTCTAATTTTTTAATGGAAGAGAGCAAAGTAACGGATTCCTTGCGATATTGTTTCCGCTTGCGAGCTACATAATCAATAATGAAGCCTCTAGCTGTTGCCTTAAAAGAATCCCATACAGTATGAAAGGGCATATCTGGGCTGATGTTAAGTGTAAAAATTCAGAAGTAAAACCCTTAAACTGCTCAAGAAAAGAAGGATCTTTAAGGAGATAATTATTAAAACGCCAGCGACGAGATTTAGAAGATAAGGAAGGAAGATCTAAACTAATCAAAACAGGAGCGTGGTCAGAAATAAGAATTGAGCCAATCTCTGCGTGTAATAAGTTGGGAAGAAGGTGTGGACTTAAAAAAATATAATCAATTCTAGAGGTAGAGTTGTGCGTGGGAGAGTAGAAAGTATATTCTAAACTATCAGGATTAAATATTCTCCATGCATCGACTAAGCCCCTTGTATTAATGGTTCTAGCAAACGTTTTCTGCATTTTATTTGGAATATATCTAGAGGAGGATTTCCTATCTGTAAAAGGGTCCATAATCTGGTTACAATCACCACCCACTATGAGATTAGAACCACAACATGCATGAAGGGTGTGCGACATGGAGTGCCAAAAATGTGAATCAATGCCTGTGGGGCCATAAATGTTAAGCAAGGAAACATGAGATCCATTAATAGTAGTGTGGAGAAGAAGCCAACGACCATCATCGTCTCTCTTCTCTTTATCTATCGTGAGTGATAAAGATTTATGAAATAATATGACTACTCCATTTTTCCTGTCTTTCGAAGGGGAACTATAAACATGCCCCACCCATTGTTTTTTAAGGGAGTTAGCATCATTCTCATTAAGATGCGTTTCTTGTAGCATTGCTATTTTACACTGGAGCTTAGAGAGATGGGTAAGAACCCGCTGCTTTTTAACTGGGTTACGCAATCCCTTGACATTCCATGAAATAATTCGAACATTTTCAGTCATTGCAAGGCAGAAAAAAGCATTGATACTGACAAAATCATCATATACTTCAACATAAATATATAATCACTATAAAGGTGTCTAGGAATATCAGAATTAATGCATGTAAAGAAAAAAATTCAGATTGGAAATTTTAGAAGGGAAATAAAGAGTAAGAAACAGTGAAGATACAATCAAATAATCAAATATGGAAGATAAAAACACAGAAAAACAAGTGGAACCATAGAATAGGAAGGAAAGAGTATAAGTGAGAAAAAAGAGAAGAGAAAGAGCAAAGAAGAGGAGAGAGGAGAGAAGGAAAGGGTAAGGGGTATAAAAGATAGAAAAAAACAGTTGACTAGAAGCCGAGAGACTTCAGTCAAGAAGGGCAAGGTAAATAGCCAGAGTAAGGTAAATGGCATCGGGAGCGGGGAGCCGCAGGAGAGGACAGACAGCAAAACCCCCCCGGAACCGAGATCAAAAGAATCTGCTAAATAAAAAAAGAAAAAGATAAATAAAATAAAAAAGAGCAGATATTTAATAACAAAACAGAGGAGAGCGACTACATAAATATAAGTAGAATGGGCGAACAACAACACTCAAATTAGCAACTAAAGGTTGAACACTTACCAAACCTGAGACGCAACAGTGAACCCTGGGGACAGGATGAGGGGGCATGAAAGAGGGAGACATCTAAGGAATGGGTCGGCACCAGGTGAAAAACAGCTACAAGGGGAGACAAAGAACAATCACAATATAAATTGGCCACGGAAAGGGGTTAACAGATCCTGGTAGTAAGGAACAACAATTAAACAAACATGCTCAACAACATCTGAAATATGATCGACATCAAAGCGTTAAAATAGAAACGTTAAACTGAAACACAGGTGACATAACGAGCACAACAATGAGATTCAAATCAAGACCCTCCAAAATCCATTCCTTCTCCTTTATGGCGTGAGATAAATTGTCTCAAGTCCTCAGGGCGATCAAAGGAATAAGACCTCTCCTTATAGGTAACCTTGAAAAAGCAGGGGTGAACCAAACCATATCTGGCATTCATGGATCGAAGAACCGGGCGGAGTGAAAGGAATTCCTTGCGCCGAGCCGCAGTGGTACGGGCCACATCTTGAGAGAAGAAGACTTTTTGGCCAGACCACAACATCTGTTTTCTTGACTTTGCCGCTGCAAGAACTGTTAACAACTCCGTGTATTCCAGAAATAAAACAATGATTCCTCTAGGGCGACCGGCTGACGAAGAAGAAGAAGACATACCACCAGTTTTAGGGCCAATACAATGTGCACGTTGTAAATTAAGAGCTGTACCATCTTTGAGACCAACAATCTTGGGAATGAAAGATTTCAGGAAGACCAGCATATCAGACCCCTCCTCTCCTTCCGGAATTCCATAAATACGAAGATTATTGCGTCGGTTGCGATTTTCCAAGTCTTCTGTTTGCGCCTTGAGGAGATCAATCTCTTTGGACATAGCCTTAACTTGAGGTATCACATCCTGAGTATCGCTAATACGTTGTTCCACCGCAGACACTCTGGAGTCCAAGTTGGACCACTTCTCATCCAATCTCTGAAGGGTGGCATTAGTGTCCATAACAAAGGGTTTGAGTATCTTTATCTCCTCCATAAGATCCTCCATTGATATAGGTAGTGGTGACTTAGTGGGTGAATTAGACTCCTTCCGATTACGTTTAGATGGAGTGACTGGGTTAGGATCCTTACGGGAAGAAGCCATATTTGCTGAGGGATTCCTCTGACCCAAAGAAAAGAAGGTTCCATGCAGAGATATATGAGGAAAAAATGGGGCAGAAAAAGGAGGCCTCGGAAGGAGCAGAGTATATAACGTGTAGTAACCGTTGAACTTGCTACCTGCTTGAGAAAACAGGAATACGGTTATTGTCACTCTGCACTGGAGAGCATCATCCAATCAGCCAGAAGAAACACTCAGAACATGAGGAGCCCTATGCAATGAGTGTAGCAACCCACTTGAACAGACGTGTGAAGAATATGAAGCAATGAGTAGATGAGGCAATCTCAAAGCATATTGTTGAAGGGCGAGCACGAGTGACGTAGGCAGACTTAAAAGGTACCAGTAAGTAGTCACAATACCGCCAAACAGTGCACAGCCAAGAGAACTATGTGAATAAGCAATCCTTAAATTCAAATAATGCAGAGAAACCAAGTGACATTCGCATTTCGAGGACAGAGGCACTTCACAGGCAGAATTGGCATCCAAATAACTGGAGGTATAGATACCTATGAAATTGGTTGGCCCCGGCCCTTCTTATTAGAAATGCAGGCATTGCGGCAAAACAGTACACTCTAAAGAAGCCGGTCTCCTCTCTGAGGCGAGTGAAGCAGGAAACACAAAATGGCGGTCGCGCTGGGCAAATGACGCGTGTCACAGAGCAAAGCAGAATTTAAGACAGTAGCAGCATTAACATTGAGGAAACTAGCTGGCCCCCTTCATGCCCAAGAAGTTGCAGTCATTGTAGATAAAGCGGCATGTCCGGAAAGTGAAAGTTGTCGCGCTGAGAGAAAAACCGCTAAAAGCACAAGATGGCGGCCGCGGTCCACACAGGGAGCGCGCCACATATCAAAGGAGAAAATTAGGCGCTTGGAGGCTCACCGCAGCTCAAAAACAATGTCCTGCAATGCATCAGGCATTCCGACAACGAAAGGCATGCCCAAGAGCTTCAGCAGAGGTCGGAATTCGCCGCTCCTCGTATCTCGTTTCGATCTCGGTCCGGAGCGAGATCAGCCCGCTGCCATCCCCATCGTCACTCAAGCCACGCCCCCGTGTCTGTTGAATTTAAACATCATTTAGGGCATGGATGGCATTGGATTGAATTGCAAAATGGTTTTTTTGGGGGGTATTTCACTTTTTTGGTGTGTGTTAAATAAATGCCTTTGTTGGATGTGTATGTGTATGTGTATGGTGTGGTTGTTGCGCAACTTTCCAACCTTTTTTAGCCCTGTGGATTTTCGTTTTTGCATTTTTGCATTAAAGCTGTGTTGTTTAGCATGGCTCCTTTTCTGGCCATATAGGCCTGCTTGAGTTCATTGTTGTCCAGGCCTCCTGCTTGTTGTGACTGTGAGTGACCATGTGGCTGGTGGCCATTTTGTGGTAGTAGTTTAGTAGTGTACTGCTTTTGCCATATAGGCCTGCATGTCTTTCCTTCGTTCCTCTTGGCTTACTGCTTCCATCCCCTTTGCCTGCTGCAGCTCCCTGAATGACATGATGCGCAAATTAATGCCAAGCAGGTTCCACTTCCATTACATTTGTATTTTTGTTTTTGTTCTTCTTCTTTCCTATCCTTCCTGAGTGTACACGGTATACCATGAAAGCCCTTGTTGTCAAAGTCTCACAAATGGCTACACTGTTATGTTTTTTTATAACTTAAACTGAGTTAATAAAATGTAATAACATAACACTAACAAGTGTGACCACCACACACTAAGTTATATATTATATTTGTTTGTTTGGACTAGTAGTAATTGAACCAGAACAACAAATGCAACATTTCACTGATGTTCTTCTGGCTTCTTTGCTTTTAGGTGCACAAAAAGACTGAGGAGGAGGTGTCATCATCATCACCTGTTGTACTGCCAGACAGAAGTCCTGCTGCGCACGACGTCACGTGACGTGTGACCACAGACATCTCTGCAACTTGTGCACCTGCGTCCTGCTGACATTGGAAAAAGATGGCCCCAAAGAAAGGTAATAGGTCCTCCAGTACCAAGAAAGTTGCCAGTGAGAAGAAGGAACAGAAGAAGGAAGTGGCACTGCCACTTACCAAGACTGGTGTGCCGCCCAATATGTTTTTTGGGAAACAAAAAATTACGTCTTCATCAGTGGTGTCCGGGGACCAAGCTGGGAGCCGCACCTCCGAATCAGCGGGCCCACCCCACCAACCTAGGCCCAAGCCTATGAGTGTCGCAGAGGTAGCCAGTCTACTTGTGCAATTGCCAACGAGCAGTGATGTTGAAATGTCATTATCGCAAGGTAGTACCCAATCAACGCAGGCGGAAACTCGGCAGATAAGTGGGCAACAACAGCCGGAACAACAGCTGGAACAACAGCCGGAACAACAGCCGGAGCAACAGCCGCAACAACAGCCGCAACAACTGCCGCAACAACAGCCCACAATAGTAGTTGTTCCTCCCGAAGTAGGAGCAGTTCAGGAAATCGAGCTTCCTGCAGACGAAGAAGAGCAAGCCACTCTTTCAGAAGATCCATTGTCTTCCAGAACCCCAGCAAGGAAAAGGAGGGTTAGCCAATCAACTTCTTCTTCAAGCCCCCCTTCTGATGATCTAGATACCACTTGGAACCCACCAGCTCAGCCTGAGAGTGAGGCATGCCACGCGACAAGGCTAAGGAAAAGGAAGGTTCCAGAAACCCTTAGAGTTATGGAGGAAGATGTAGAAGAGGAGGAATGATGACGAGCCAGTCATCATGAAGATCACTCCCGCCCCAGTGGAGATGGAGACCAACACTATTATTACCCCATCCCAAATTGCTTTTGACGGATGTGGCACGGATACCACCAACACAGGTAACACCAACACGACCTCCAGCTTCCATATTTGCATTTGCAAAGGCCCGGCAGGGACCTACATCCAGTTCAACCACCACCTCAGTAGGTAGTGGTACTGTAACTGCACAGAGTCAAATTCCAGGCACACCCTCCAGTTCATCCGGCATTGCAAGTGGCACCTCCAGCAGCACAAGAAAGTTCACCTCCCCAGTTTGGGACTTCTTTTCGGTCAGCAGTAAGGAGGACAACGTTGCTATATGATCAATTTGTCGACATGCTGTTAGTCGGGGTAAGCTTGGTACAAACTATGGTACTGGAGGCCAAACAACCCATCTGAAAAAAGACCACATGATCCAGTGGGAGGCGCACCTACTTAGCGAACAAAAAAGTAAAACTGCACCCATTGCTCTTAGTGGGGATGAAGAAGTAGAAGAAGAAGAAGATATGATCGCGGTGGAAGGTGAACAAGAGGGAGACATTTTCTCTGGTACACAAAGTAGGCCTGTCCCCAGCAGTGTAGTGGTACCGCCCACATCCTCAGCAACATCTCAGTGGCACCGTAGTAAGAGTCAGGCTGAGACACCAAGGCAACAGAGTACTGCAATGAAAAAAAGTGCGTAGTTGAGCCTAACTGGGTTCAAGAAGTCACCTGCATCAGCTGCACCAGAAAGGAAAAAAAATCCAGCCTACCATTGTCAGCATGCTTAGGTCGGAGGGGCAGTACAAACGCAACCACCCAACGGCACGTTTGTACAATGCGAAGCTGGCTAAAATGTTAGCGCTGGACCTTCTCCCTTTTCTTTTGTGGAGGGGTAGGTTTCCTTGAATTTGTGACAGCCATCTGCCCAAAATGGAAGGTTCCCAGCCGGTCCTATTTCGCCAGAGTTGCTGTTCCAGCACTACATCACGATGTGCTGGAATTGCTTGGAAAAGCTTTGCAGCAGAATGCTGTTCACAATATCCACCTGACAACAGACATGTGGACCAGTTGCCAAGCCACTGATTACATGTGCATCACTGCACACTGGATCTCTTTTGTGGGGGTTAGAGAAAAGATATCTGAAGCAGGTGTTGACACTGCTGAGATTTTTAATGCTACCCGGAACCTTGCAACTGTAGCCATGTTCGCCATGGAGAAATCTCATACTGCTGCAAACATTTTGGAAGAGTTTAACAGCAAGGTCTTTGAATGGCTGCGCCCAAGAGGGCTTAACATTGGTTTTGTTGCCACGGATAATGGCAGCAATAGAGTTAAGGCCATGCAGGATAGTGACTATTTCAGAGTCCTGTGTTTGGTGCACTGCATTAACATTATTGTTCAAGACTTTCTGAAAAATGAAGCCAGAGTCAGCAACTTACTGACCACCTGCAGAAGAATATGCACACCTTTCAGCCATTCTTTTAAAGCCCGGAAGCAGCTGAGGATCATTCAACGTGAGCATAGAATGCCAGTCAAAGCACTAATCCAGGAGGTGCCAACACGTTGGAACTCAACTTATTACATGCTTGATCGTCTGTTTGATCAGTACATACCAATCAATGAGTATGTCATGCAAAGAATAAGGGATGCGACTGTGAAAGGCATGACCCTACAGATGGACCAATGGGGCCTAGTTAAATGCCTGACAGAGATGCGTCTTCCTTTCGAGCTCTTCACACGTGAAGTCAGCAAGGAGGACTGTACTATGGGCCAAGCTATCCCATTGTTGCACATGCTAGAGCAACAGCTGAAGGAGGTGTCTGAAACGTACACAGGTGTGGAGGAAAAAAATGAAGCATATGAGTTGGTGTAGAGCTTATCCCGTCGCTTAGCTGAAAATACAAGCGTGCAAACTCGCATTGTTTCAGAAAAACATTACATTTGTGTCACAATTCTGGATCCGCGGTACAAATCGGCACTGAACACTAAGACATTAATTCCTTTTTCAGAAGTGGATGTTGCCCAGTACAAAACTTGCATAGCTAAGGGAGCCAGTGACTTAGAAAATGAACGGCTGGTAATTAAAGGCCCGCAACTCAAACCCACAACAAGTACTGCAGCAGGGCATCCTGCGTCAAGTTCAACTTCAGAGCCTGAGGGTTTGGCTCAGAGCTATCACCAACACTATCGACAACAGCAAGAACCAGATCATCAGCCCCAGTAAAATCGGCACGGGATTGGTATTTACATCAAGGGCTTGCTAGGTCCAGTGCTGATGCAAAGACAAAAGAGGCCCAGCAAAGTGGAGCACCCCTGAACATTGAGCGGATGGTCCAGGCCTATCTGGATGACCCAACAGAGGTCTACATTGATCAAAACCCATTGCTGTATTGGTATGGGAAAAGGGGCCAATGGCCAGTGCTCAGCAGGCTAGCGATAAACTATCTGGCTTGCCCTATCGCAAGTGTCTCTTCTGAGCGTGTTTTCAGTGCAGCTGGTGCCATTGTAACAGTGAAAAGACCCAGTCTCTCGCCCAAAAATGTGGAGAGGTTAACCATGATCAAAATGAATCAGCACTTTATACCACCGAATTACAAAATACGTGAATCAACACAGGAAGATGAGGACAGCGACTTAGGTGACGGAAGTAGTGTCTTAGATGATTACCTACTTCTGGTTGAACCACCAGAGTTTGAGGACGAGCTATACTTCCCTGACAACTAGGCTTTGAACTTCTTACTTTCTTTCTTCCTTATTTTACTTTTATTTGTGTGTGTCTCTGTCTTTCTGGTTCGAAACTTCGAATCACAACAAATCCATCACCACCGTCTTCTAGTCTTTTTATTGCCATATTGGAGTTGCAGCTCTGTGCATTTAACTTAAGTCCACTCCTCCGAGTCCTGCTCCATCCTCCTGACTCTCCCTAAATCCATTTCCCTCAAGCCAGATGATGATTGGATGGAGAATGGTACACAAAAATGTTGCCTCGTCGAGTCCCTCCAAAAGAAGTGGAACATGATGACTACTATAGCTATCCTCCTTTCCGAGCCGAGAGAGACTGCCCCTTAACTTAAGATGAGAACAAGGAACAGGTAATGATGGCATGCATTGGACGCTGACTCTGAGTGATTGGTGTTTGTGTTGTTGTTGTTTGTTGTGCATGAAGTGAATTCATTGTGTACTATTATTTAATCTACACACTAAAAGTGACTCAAGTCAATGTTTCCCTTCTTGTTGATTGATAACAAAATTGTACTTCTACTGCAGGCCGATCCATTGCATTTTTGAATATGGAATCTGGACTCACTCGGTACACTGCAGACTGAGTTGGACAACACCATGATGATGACCACAGTGACATAATATCTTCACAGTCAGTCAGTAGGATCGGAGATGATTGATGGAATAACTCAGGGCGTTTCATGAGTGGCATAAAAGGTAAACAAGTCAACAACAACCACAGCAGACCTACATGTCTGTGTAGTGGTGGAGTCGAGTCACAAGTGTAGTAATGGTGGTATGACTGACAGCTGTGCATGCCATTGATTTAGTTACTTACTTTGGAAAATGCTATGTTGCTGTATATGTGACATGTGTGCTCTGTCTGCCTCAGTCAAATTCAAAGCTAAGTGGAGGTTGGGTGGGCGCCGTGGGCCTGCTCTGTCCTGTTGCTGTTGTAGGTTAATGCTGGAAACAGACAACAGAGTAGACATGATTTAGCCATGCCGCTCTGAAAGTGTTTGCACTCCTCCGTAATTTATGCTTTTTTTTTCTCCTTGATTTTTAAATATCCCTTTTGTTTTTCCATCTACACTTACAGGCCGGCCTTTACCCTGTGCTAAACAGAGAAAAACAACTCACACTCACCTACCCATCCGCCAGGCAGACAGTGGCACCCAAGATTGATGGACGCAGCGTCCATGGAAGGGAGGACCAAGAGGAATGCCGAGATGCAACTCCCCAATTTGACCAGGATAACATACAGTAACACTTTAGTATCAACATTCATCATCTTTTAAATAATTTGATTCATTTTTTTCTCTTCAATCATTACGGCTGTGTGTTGTTGTTTGCTTTCTGCTTATAATTGATCCCTACAGCTATTTTTTAATTTTCTTTGCTAGCTTTAAAAAGTAAGCCTGGTACAACAGAAGTACAAATGTATGTAATTTGGGTCTCTCTGAGGGCAGACAGGCATGGCAAATTGCATAATAATTAATAATATACTGCTGCCCTGTACTGTCTACTAGTCTAGTTAGTAAGTAATACTTATTCATTAACCATCAAGTCATCATCATCATCATGCATGCATTTCCTTTTTCTCCCTTAACAGATTTATGGATATGATGGTCGTCTGCCAAGATTGTGTTTTGTTGTTTGTCCATGCGTAGTGGTTTTCTTTGTCAAACCTTTCCCCAAACCCCCTTCCCAACCATTCATCAAACCCTAACCCTCTTCCCCGGGCTGTGTGATTTATATTGAGGTGTGACTAAATTAAATGTACACCAATAATTGATCACACGCTTGCTGGGGCGGATGTGGTGAAAGCAACACTGATTCAATTTCAAGGCAGGGCGAGGATCTTCTTCTGCTTGCCCACCCATGCTCAGTATATTTGCAAGTCAATTTTTGTCCAAAGGAACCTAATCCATCATAATTAATTGCCGGCATCAATTAGATTCATCATCCTCCTACACAGCACTAAAGGTTACGCTTGTGTCGAGTGACTCGACACAACTACAGTTTGCAACTTGTTGTACTAGGCTTAGGTTATCCCTGCCACCAATATGTTTTATTTTACTTTAGCATTGCTAATCAGCATTATTATTATTGTTTGGCAGTCTTCTAGTGTACTGTACTGTACTTCATTCTACTACTCCTCCCAGAGTCTCTCTCAGGCGACTGACTGTCTCATTTTCTTTTTTGTAAATGCTACTGCCAGTGTCTACTACTACCACCACAACCATGGCATCTTGGGAAACACAAACCATCATCACTATAACCAGCCATCACTGTGCCTAAGTTTAAACATCAATCACAGGTAAGAGAAGAAGTTTGGGGGAGGCATAATTAATAATGGAAATTAATTGGTTCATTAATTCACACACCCACACCCTTGAGTCCAGTTGCAGACTGCATAGACTAGGAGAAGAGACTGACAGTATTAGTAGGACAAGTCACTCAGTGAGGGTACCGCATCTATCTGTTCGTGTGTTACAAAATTGGCAGATTATTTTGCAGCAGCAAAGGAAGGAAACCGTCTGACGTAAAAGAGTAACCCCCCCACAAAACATTTACATCATATGTAAAGTTTAAGTATAAATATAATTTAATCCCCTAACAAAATAAACTATTGTAAAAAATCCCACAACACCTGACCCACCCCTCTCCCTAACCCCAACCAACGTCCAAAAAGTCAAAAGATAGAGTCCAAACAATGTCCGTGGCGTTGAATTAAAAAATTGTCCATAATAAATAATAAATATAAGCCCCAACTTTTCCCCAACGTAGCCCAATGCCCACCCACCAAAAAACGAATAAAAAAGGGGCAATCCAACGGGATCTCAGTCTATCGGTGGGCTCTCTGTCTCTTAAGGACCTCCTTTACCTGCTCCTCTAGGCGCGCCATTCGGAGGAGCACGCAGCGCTTAAAGGCTCGGGCAATTGCATCCACAGGGGGGGCAACAGTGCTAGATGTAGTGCAGCGGGAGGCTGCCAGACCACGGCGCCGTACCACTCGAGGGCCTGGGGCCCGGGGCATTGGAGGAGGCTGCAGCTGCTGCCGCCTCCTCCTCCTCCTCCGCCAGAGCCACCAGCCGCCGATACTCATTCCGAATGGCCTCAAGCTTCTGGCGCCGGGCCATGGCTGCCCACTCCTTCCTGTCTGGTCTTTTTGGTTGGGAAGGAGTACCTATATCAAAAAAGAAAAAAGACTATTGTAATACTGTTAGCAAAACAGTAACACAAAAGTAATTCTACACATAGTGGCACAGTAGCACTAGCAAGCACATGACATAACATTTGTGGTAGTATGGACTCGAGTACACCAGTTTTCTTCTTCTCTCTTGTTTAGCTAAATTAAGTAACCTTGTTGCAGCCGGCATGCCAGCTCAGTCAGCTTGCGCTCAAGACAAACATTATACTCGTGACACAGACTCACGTTATTTTTATTTACTACTGTCTGCACTCTGCAGGTGGGGAAGCTGACTACACAATCATCTTAATTTTTCTATTATGGGTGGTACTGGCCATACTCTCTGTTACATCAAGGCCAGGGCAACTGCTCAATTTCGCTTTCACCCTGCCTACTACAACAAGGCAGATGATATCTTATCCAAATGATCATTGCTTATATATATGTATGGGACGACATGAGGTACTTTGTTTTGATTGATCGTGTAACCGGTTAGTAACCAATCCATGCAGCCGATAGGCCAGTGAAAGCCACCTATGGCAGGCTGAAACAGTCGAAAATAAATTCACATAGGTAGTGAGTGGGCATCGGAGTCGGAGGGAGGTGCTTGATAACATACATACACAAAATATATGCTGTGCTTGCAAACTACTGTGAGTCAAGGGAGTATTCTGAACATACAACTTCTATTCTCCTTGGCTTTGCTTGCTACTCTGGCGCGGTTCCTTTTACATTCTCTTCAAAGACTCTTCATCCAGTGACAGTCTCCACCTATGCTATGAATATGATTAGGCTATCCTGTTTTAGGTTTAAACCTATAATAACTGATAAAACCCCACCGAAAGCGAAATAGCCCTCACCAGTGTAAACATATAAACACTGAACCAACACCTGCACAACCACAAACTAAATGCCATTCAAAGAAATGAAAAGGAGAGTGAAAGAGTCATTTTTATTACTTCCTGAAGGGGCCAATACAATGTAACTTTGTTCTACAAGGTAGCAGCAAGAAAGACTGTGCTAACATTATTCTGCTTGAGGTTTGTTGTTTAGGGATGTCACTAAAATATTGCTTCTTCTTCCTTTTTTCAGTTTTGTGGTCTTTGGTCTAAAGTTGCAGGGTTTAGAAGCATGTTTTAGGTCTTGTTTAATTATTTTATAAACTGTGGAGAATCAGGAAATATCAAAATCATATTTGATATTTTGGCTACATTTGATTCTTTCATTGATAGGTAAAATGGCTGGTTTCATAAGAATCTTTCCCAATATGTACCATCTCATTTACCCACAGAGAATGGGTAAAACCCCTTGATACATCAGCCCCTTTTTCTAGTGAGTCAGTATTGATAGTAGGTGAATTGCCAAACACCCCAGGCTTTAAACATTCAATGCAAGGTGTAGTGACAAGTATATGTGAAAAGAGTGCTGTCACCAAGCTTTTCGGATAGTGGTGAAAACATGACACCAGACTTTTGGAAAAGATGGAATGTAGTGTTACTTGGAATGCTGCTGCAAAAGTTCTTACCAAGCTCAACAAAGATTGGAGTGTTTTTTTGTATTTGCAGTATTTCAGCTACATATTTGAAAACGTTGTATGATGACCTGTCAAAATCGATACTTGAGCTGAAGTGCTTCCCTGTAATAGATCCTTGCCACTTGCTAGATGGTATGCTGAAAGCATCTTTACAATCTTCGGAGTTAATGAAGAATGCTATTGACTTTTAGTCCATTCGGGTGCACTGTTTTGTTATGCATGGGAACTAAAACGCAAATATTTCTCACTTTGTGCTTTGTGTGGCATCAATGAAAGAGTCATCCCATATGTGTCATTTAGCTGGTAGTTCTCAGTCCTAAAGGCCGTTAATGCTATATTATCCACTTGGCAACCGTTTATAGACTTGTTGCTGAGTGATGATGCCTAAGGCAAGAAATGTAAGGATCTTTTCTCGCATATTGACAGTGATGTGCAAAAAAGCACAATTCACTGCATGCTTAGATTTTTACAGGAAAACATGACTGCGGTAGAGGAAATAATAATTAAAAAACTACAGTCGAAAACACCCTTGTCTAACAAGTGTTCAGCATAATTGGTGTAGATGTGAAACATCTCCTTGAGAGTAGGAAGGGCGACACTTTGAGTGACTTTGGCACTGCAACATGTTCCATGTTAGAGTGCTTGCCACTTGGAAAGCAAAGAAATTTTGAGGAGCAATTCAGGAACTTTTATTTTACAATGTATGAGAAATGGCTTGCAATGATGCATATAAATGTCCCTTCACCAACCATTGCATTTTAAGTCAATAAAGCCTTACTGTGGTACTCTGCACAAGTTCTAGAACCCTTCCGTAAAGGGGAATTTTCTCCTGACTTTCAAAAGTGCTGCTTTATTTTTGACCGCTTCAATAACTCTGAGGCCATGCGCGCCCAATTCAGTGCATTTGTTGCAGAGCCTGTCCCAGAGAATCACAATCTTAAGGGGCACCAGTATTGGCATGGAAAGTTATGTCAGTGGTCAGAGTTAGCAAATTGTGTACTGGCTGTTTTACATTGCCTGTCTCAAGTGCCAATGTTGAGAGGGCCTTTTCACAGATAAAAGTTTACATGGGAAGGAAAGAGCGAACGCGCATGGCCAAAGACTAACTGAAGAAGTATTGTATGGTGTACTAAAATAGCTTTGATTTGTAAAAATGTATTTGGACCTCATATACACTGTATGTACACTACCTATATACCATGCACTATCAGTGCAGAAAGCAATAATAAAAGCAAAACGTTCCATAAACACCGGGAAAAAACTGTTTCTGTTGTTTTTAATGGCGCAAAAATGTGTATCCTTTGATAACCACTGCTTTTATAAAGTATTGAAATCACTTGAAAACACTGAAAAAACCTCACCAGAATTTACCAAAAATAGAGACTGAAAACAGGAAAGCCTGAATATGATGTGATGAATACCATCCAGCCATCATCCATTCAAAGTAAACATGTCTATCATTCTTGTTAACCTCTCAACAAACCTTAGTTTGTTTTAACAACAACATACATTTTTTTATTTTTAAACCACCCCCCATGCATCCTTCCTTCCTTGCTTGCCTTTGAGTTTGACCCATCAAACACCCCGGAGGATTCTTGCTATCACCCATACAGTTTCACACACCCAGGCAGGCATCTTTTCTTCTTTCACCTTCCACCCATCCTTCAACCACCCATGCATCTGATTCCTTCCTATCAGCCACCTATGCATGCATCCCACGTGGCACGTATCCTTCTCTGCCCGTCATATATATTTACATCTCGCCCGTCCTTCCTCCTTCCATCCTTCTTTCCCTTTTCGATCAACCCATCCATCAAGGTCGTCTGACTCTTAGTCTTCTCCATAAAACTTTCCCACTGAGTTGAAGTCAGATTGAAGAGGCCATTAGTTACTCAACTACTCCCATCGCTAATGCTATTGCTCGCCTCTAATGCTAAGTAAAGTGTGTCTTCTTCTTCAACCGTTGTTCACAACAACTTAGTCTCTCTCAACATACAGTGTACACCCTTGCAGTGAGTGTGTAACTATTGTCAATAAGTAAGGAATATAAGTATAACTTACCACCGCCCGCAACTGCTGCTGCGTCACCCACCACTGTGGCAGCTGTCGCGTCCACTGCTCCCTCCTGACTGGCGTCGCCTGCGCCGCCGCTGGCCCCGGCACTGGTGGTCGGTACGCCTAGAAAAAACATTACACATTTTTTAGATGCCATATACGCCTCCCCCTATTTATTCTTTTTCACTAGCAAGATTGAAAAGAATTGTTAAAATACATATATATTCCACATACATCACTACTACAAACCGGGTACTAGAGTAGAGAGTAGACACTAGTAGGAGTATGTCCTATCCTAACAAAAATAGTAAAATATCTGGTTGGGCATTTTGTTGGTGGGAATTGTCAAAGCCTATCAAGATTAAGAAGACTAGAAGAGGACAACCTAAAGGACTGGACTCAGTGGCTAGAGCTATTGGTGAATCTGAGTTTTAAAACCTTTTAAATAAAAATAAAGAGTGGCCAACTGGGCAAGCTTAGCTACAGACAGACTAATAATATAGTAGTAGTACAGAGAGTCAGAGCAGAGGCAGTTAGAGGCAGGGAGAACAAGAATTTAGAAACAGATAGTCTAGATCGAAGAAGATTTGGTAAAATAGAATTAGGAAATGGAAATAATAGTTCGTAAAAAATAAGGTGCAGTAAAAGTTAGGGAAATATAGTGATTAATATTAACAGGAGGAAGACTTACTCGGGACAGCAGCAGAGCCCTCAGTAGAGGAGCGGTCCTGGTCCTGGCCCTGGTGTTGTTCTCCAGCTGCTCCCGCCTACTCCGACCCCGTCTTCTTGCCCCTGGGTGCTGATCATGTAGGATATAATAAAGAAAGAGACAAATATTGATGATTGGTGTGAAACAAATAAAATATTTTAAAAAACGCTCAAAAAAACATTTTTGGAAACAACAATTGCAATAAATTGACCTATCTAATTTGATCGACTGGTAGTATCGCGGGATTCGCGGACCATCTAGTTATTATTTATGAACACTAATCCAGTGTTCCATTCTGATTCCAGAATACTATGCCTGAGTACCACCTGACCTTGCCCACCTATTCAGACGGGCCAATTGTTCACTAACTCTGCCTTTCCATTTATTTTAGTCCTCAAAAATGCATAGATGGAGGACACATGCATAAATTTTTGCATACACCAAATTGTTGGTTGGTTGCTGCTGATGTTCTGCTAAGCCTATTACTCACTCACTAAACAAACTACAAAAGGTTCTACTAAGGACTGGAGTAAGCAGCACTCAGCAGCACGTGACGTGAGTCACATGACAGAGGATGCGTCACCGTCACGCAGACCCCTTAAAAATTACCAACTAATACTAAGTAACTAAGTAACTAAACTACCTATCCATCACTATCTTACTGACAGGACAAAGGAAGGACTAGAGTCTCTCTATCATTACCTAACTTAAGTTCTCTAAAGTAAACTCTTACATAATCAGCCCAAGCGAGCGCAAAGTTGCAAACAAGTAAGATTAGTAGCGCCGAGCACCTGTGTCTAGAAGAATAACAATCACTAAAGAGTTTTAAACTTAAGTTTACCTACAATGTAAGCAGCAGCATTCTTGCTATTCGGAAAAAAAATTATATTCGCAATAACAGTAACACAGTCTAGAGAACACACAATAGTATTAGCTACTCACCAAGCCCCATGACCTCGACACCTAGCAGGTCCAGCAGATCCTGCTCCCGGTCCAAGATGTCTGACCACCGGTGGGTCAGCTGGTTATGGGTGCGCCGGACCTCAGAGCAGTGAAACACTGCCCGGCGCACCCTCGCCCACCGGCGGTGCCGCTCCTTTGTAGCGTACCCAGAGCCAGGCCTGCCGCCTGCTGCCAAGGTCAAGGGAAGGTGGTGCTGCACAAAAAAAACAAGGGCGGCCACCTCCGCCTCGCTGAATAGGGACCGGGCCTGCACCCCTGGTGGGCGAAGTCTGCCTCAAGGCAGGCGGCTCTTGGGCGCAGGCGCCTTGCCCTTGGAGCCGGTTCCCTTTCCCTTAGCCATGGTTCTGGGGTGGGCGGGGGCGGAAAAGAAAATTTAGCAGGAAAAAATAAAGTTAGGGGAAGAAGTAGAAGAGTAAAGAAGGAAGTAATATAAAACTGTAGAAAAGTTAAAAAAACGCTGTAAAACTAGAAACAAAACACAAAATATAGACTTAGGGACAGAGAGGGATAGATAATAAATAAAAAGATCAGAAAAACAGGGTAAAATACAAAGGATTGAAAAGATTGGAGAGGGATTGAAAAACAGGCCCCAGAACCATGCAAAAGATAGGAAAACAAGATGGCCGCACCCATTGGCGACCGCATGGTGAAGTTCGCGTGATATTTCCCCCGAACACGTCATCCGCTGTTGTAGGGATTCTGCACATACACAGAGCTATGCACAGGATAATAGGACCTCAGAGTATAGTGGTGAGCCAACCATGCCCCTTAGTACCCACAATCCCAATCCGACTAGCTTTAGTGTCTCATTTGCAGCGCAGCTACCAATGATCAGACAACCCAGAACACGGTCTCTCTCAGGACTCGCGGGAGCAAGAACACTCTTTCATAACTCACTCATACTTGTCCACAACGAGCGTAATAAGAGACACTGTATAGTTTAAAATGTTTATTTCAACTATCGTGCTCTAAGATACAGTACACGTGCCAGTACTATCAGCATAATGCATAATGATAAAATAATAAGCATGGTTACAATTCCATAGAATACAAACGGGGACAGCATTTTATAAAGACAGTGGATATAGGGCTAAATGGCCTTACCACCCTCCCTGTGCTAATAACTAGTTTATTATAAAAATAGAAGACCTCTGGGCTTTGTCAGGCGGACCCCATACCTCAATATCTAGATGCAAGGTTTACATCATCAGACAAGCACAGCTCTTCTCCCTGGAAAGGTTTTTCTCCAAGTCCCACAAACAGAGAGATCACAATATTAAAAGCACCCGAATTTCTCCAGTGCAGCTGTATTCTGTGTTATGTCTAATTGCGAGGGGCTGACCAGATCAGCAAGAACAAGGGACGTTGTTTTTCGACCTTGTACATGTTGTGCAGACGCAACCCACAGGGAACAGGAGAAAAGGTGAAAGGCAAAAAGGCAGACATTTCTAATATAGCCGGGCACAAGCAGAGTCTGGAAAAACAAAGTCACAAAGTAACGTGTGCAAAAAGGCATCTTGGCAGCCAGACCTAAGCTAACTTAGCAATGTAGGCAATGAGGCCACAAACCACACTACACCCTCCCCTGGTCAGTCCATAGGCCAAGACATAGGACGAAAACAGAGTTCAAATAGATGGAGCAGAATGCAAACGTCTATTTTCGAACAGTCCCCAATGAAGGACAGTTAATGAAAAAAAAGTACAGGACAAAAAATTCCAGAAATGCAGGACGCAGAAAGCGAAGTCCCCTAATCCAACAGAGTGTAAGTGCAGAAAAACGCCACACCTTCCAAAAGGACATCATTGGTATCGTCTGAAAAAAGAGATGCCATCCAGTTCAACAGATCAAAACTGCATACATGTTCCTCATAATAGGGAGCAGAGATCAGCATTGCGGGACAACTTGCGTGATACTCAATATAACTGTGTTGTAGGAGATTCTGAGCAGCCGCCCAGATATCCCATTGTGCCCAAACTCCAAGTGCAGCCGCACGCGCCATCAATCCAGTGCCGGAACATTCCTGTTCATGGGCCACTAAGGGGCCCATCAACTGGCCAAAATCCGGGTCCGACTGAGACGTATTGGAGAGGCAAAGATCCAAGGACCAAGAGAAAGGACATCGTAAGCAAGACATCACAGGTTGCACGCAAGTGAAATACGCAAAGCGAAAAGAAAGTTTATATGACACACTGAGTGTCGCCAATGGTAGGATGCCGAATCTAAGGAGCATTCGTTCACGGAGCATCCGGAGTCGACCGTGGTCGAGTAGGCCCCCAGGAAGTGCAGCCATTGCGCAGCAAACAGATTAAAAGCAGTAGTCCAGCAGCTAACGCAAGGATCAACGGAAAGCCGCCAAAGACGCTGGAAAAAATAGAATGAATAAAAGCCGGTATTACACCAAAAATAGTTTGAAAGGAGGTAACAAGGCCAGAGCCCACAACTTTAAAAAAGTGCACAAGACCTTCGGTGCGAGATGCATTGAAAACGCGTTGAATCAGCTCACCGAAATGTTGTGCGAGGTTTGTGTTCAAAAGGGCCTGTATCTCACTGTGGGTACTAGCCACCTGGAGGATGAAGCTCTCCCGGGCGGATCTGAGCATAACCTCCTGGTTCAATAATAGCGCCTTTATTCTGCTCAATTTATTGAAATCTGCCTTCAAAGTTGGAATGGAAGGCCAAATGGAACTATCTATTATGTCGTGCGGGGGAGGAAAAAGCACATTTTTGCAGCACACAACGCGGTGGGAAACTGTTACAATATAGGTAGGCTTTCCTGTTTTCAATTTCTGTTTTTGGTAAATTCTGGTGGGGTTTTTTCAGTTTTTTCAATACCTTAAAAAAACAGTGGTTATCAGTGGTTACACATGTTCGCGCCATTAAAAACAACAGAAACAATGTTTTTCCGGTGTTTATGGAATTTTAATTTAATTTTAATTATTGCTTGCTTTCTGCACTGATGCATGTGTCTAGATAGCATGTGCACAAGGTATATGAGGTCCAAATACATTTTTACTGCACCAGAATGGACAGAATGGTCAATAGCATTCTTCATTATCTCTGAAGATTGTAAAGATGCTTTCAGCATACCAGCTAGCAAGTGACAAGGATCTCTTTCATGGAAGCACTTCAGCTCAGGTATCGATTTTGACAGGCCATCATACAACTTTTTTATATACATAGTGTTGTGTGGTTTGTGGCGTCCTGTTCTGCCTTGTTACGTTGACTTAGGTCTGGCTGCCATGATGCCTTTTTGCGCACGTTACTTTGTGCCGTTGTTTTTCCAGCCTCTGCTTCTGCCCGGCTATTTTAGCACTGTCTGCATTTCTGTCTTTCACCTTTTCTCCTGTTCCCTTTGGGCTACGTCTGCACATCATGTACAAGGTCAAAAAACAACGTCCCTTGTTCCTGCTGATCTGGCCAGTCCCTCGCACTTAGACATAACACTATGTACAGCTGCCCTGGAGAAAGTCGTGTGCTTTTAATATTGTGATTTTCACGGTTGGAGGCACTTGGAGAAAAACCTTTCCAGAGAGAAGAGCTGTGCTTGTCTGATGATGTAAACCTTGCATCTAGATATTGAGGTATGGGGGTTCGCTCGACAAAGCCCAGAGGTCTTCTGTTTTTATAATAAACTAGCAACTAGCACGGGGAGGGTGGTATTGTCATTTAGCCATATATCCACTGCTTTATGAAATGCTTTCCCCGTTTGTATTCTATGGAGTTATAACTATGCTGATTATATTATCCTTATGCATTATGCTGATAGTACTGGCACGTGTACTGTATCTTAGATCACAGTAGTTGAAATAAACATTTTAAACTATACAGTGTCTCTTCTTACGCACGTTGTGGACAGGTATGAGTGAGTTATGAAAGGGTGTTCTTGCTCCTGCGAGTCCTGAGAGAGAGATACCGTGTTCTTGGTTGTCAAATCATTGGTAGCATTGTTGCTGACTAAAGCTAGTCGGATTGGGGTTATAGGTGCTAAGGTGTATGGTTGGCTCACCATTATATTCCGAGGTCCTATTATCCTGTGCATAGCTCTGTGTATGTGCAGAATCCCTACAACATGGCGCCCAACGTGGGCACAATCTTATTCCTTTCTATCTAACTATCTGTACAAACCACAATGTTATAAAATCTGAATATGAAGTTAGAAGAAATTGGAGGAAAGTCACCCCTGAAGTACTAGGACCTGTATTAGAAAACACCCCTCTGTCATCCACCGGAGACCCGAACAGTGACACTGTAACCTTTAATCACTGGGTCACGTCGGCCCTTGACCAAATAACTCCCATGAAAACAACGAAACAGGCCAGGAACACATCTTCTGCCCCCTGGTTTACACCAGAACTTCGAGCAGGAAAAAGCCGTTGTAAGAAACTTGAGCGGGCCTGGCGTTTTGCCTACGACCCTGAAGCAAAAATCATATACAGAAAGGCAATAAAACAGTTTCACAAACTAAAACGCAATATTATCAAGGATCATATTACCAATCAAATAAAATCAGCTGACAACTCCACTAAGGAAATTTTTAAAATTGTTCAGGGTTTCCTTAAACCAGAGGCAATGAAAAGCAATATAGTTCCCTCTGCCACACTCTGTGAGGATCTCTCGGTCTTCTTCCAGGAAAAGATCCATGACATCTATGCAGCTTTTCCTGAGACAGATCCGATCAACACACCTCTGCCTCGCCCCCTCCCGACAAAAACTTGGTCTGAATTTAGCCCCTTAGATTTGGCTACTTCCCTCAAGCAGTTGGAAAAAACCAAATCCGGGTCTCCACTTGACCCTTGCCCGGCCAGGTTTTTTAAAATATTAGCTCCACTGCTCAACCCTGCGCTAAACCAGCTCTGGAACACCTCATTGGAAACTGGCATTTATCCATCTAGCTGGAAAATCGCTATTGTTCAACCAATCCTCAAGAAGGAGAATGCAGACCCTACAATATTGAAAAACTTTAGACCCATCTCCCTTTTGCCAGTACCTGCTAAGATTCTCGAAAAGAAGTGCAAAAACAATTGTCCACATTTCTTGAATCAAATAAACTGCTTCACGACACCCAGTCGGGATTTAGAGCAGGTTACAGCACGGAGACAGCACTACTCGAAGTAGCAGAAACTGTCCGGGAGACAATGGATAATGGGAACTGTGCAATGCTGGTGCTGTTGGATCTGTCAGCAGCATTCGACACAGTGTCTCATAAGATCCTCTTAGATAGGCTTCAACAGTTGGGAGTGACGGGGACTACTTTAGCTTGGTTTTGTTCCTTCCTAGAAGGCCGCTCCCAGAGAATTCGGCTGCATCCTTACACTTCGAATTCTCGCCCTGTGATCTGTGGAGTGCCTCAGGGTTCAGCCCTTAGCCCGACCCTTTTTAATGTCTACCTCGCTCCCCTGGCCCCTCTGGTAAAGCAACGCGGGGTTGATGTTATTTCATATGCTGATGACACGCAGCTCGTGTTTTCTTTCCAAGATTGCTCTGAGGCCGGTTTTTCAAACTTTAGGCAGTGTCTCATGGACATCTCAGCTTGGATGACAGCTAACTGCCTAAAGCTGAACACAGAAAAAACGGAGGTGCTATTTTTCAACCAGCCCTCACCTCCATTATCAGATTTCTGGTGGCCCGCAGAACTCAACCCCCCTCCTCTTCCAGTCTCGTCTGCGAGGAATCTGGGGTTCAAACTAGATACTTCCCTGTCATGTAAGACTCAGATAGCCCATGTTTCCTCGTCCTGCTTTTGGAAAATGAAGGCCCTTCAGAGATTCCTCTACTTCCTACCAATGGACTGTAGGAAAACAATAGTCCATGCGGTGATTACATCACAGCTTGACTATGCAAATAGTCTGTACATCGGGCTGCCAGCATACCTGCTCAGGAAATTGCAAACTGTGCAGAATGCAGCAGCCAGGCTTATTAGGAACATCCCACTAAGACATCATATATCCACTCATTTGCGTAGTCTCCACTGGCTGCCTGTCAAGAGAAGAACTGAATTTAAGGCACTTACTCTTGCATACAGAGCACTTAATGATATTGGCCCGCAATATCTAAAGAAGAGAGTTCGCAAATACCATCAGTCCAGGACCCTAAGATCTAATCATCGTGAGTGCCTTGTCATCCCCCGTTTTTCTAAGTCCAGAATAGGAGGACGGTCCTTTTCCGTCAAAACCGCGACCTTGTGGAACTCCATGCCTGATCATATTAGAAAAGCCAAGTCGGAACCTATCTTCCGGAAGGATTTGAAGACTTGGCTTTTCAGTCTCCTTTAGCAAACTAGGACTCGACAACTTTAACTTGCCTTCACCCCCCACTGTATCTGCAAGCGCTGGGACACCCCCGTTGGGGGTAGCTGAGCGCTATATAAGCTTAAATACATACATACAAATACATAACTCACTCATACCTGGCACGTGTACTGTATCTTAGAGCACGGTAGTTGAAATAAACATTTTAAACTATACAGTGTCTCTTCTTACGCACGTTGTGGACAGGTATGAGTGAGTTATGAAAGGGTGTTCTTGCTCCTGCGAGTCCTGAGAGAGAGATACCGTGTTCTGGGTTGTCTAATCATTGGTAGCATTGTTGCTGATGAGACGCTAAAGCTAGTCGGAGTGGGGTTATAGGTGCTAAGGTGTATGGTTGGCTCACCACTATATTCCGAGGTCCTATTATCCTGTGCATAGCTCTGTGTATGTGCAGAATCCCTACAACAATAGCTGAATTACTGCAAATACAAACAATATCACTCAATCTTTATTGAACTTGGTAGGAACTTTTTCAGCAGCATTCCAAGTGACACTGCATTCCATGTTTACCAAACGTCTGGTGTCATGTTTTCACCACTATCTCAGATGCTTGGTGACAACATTCTTTTCACATATACCTGTCACTACATCTTGCATTGAATGTTTAAAGCCTGGGGTGTTTGGCAATTCACTTACGATCGATACTGGCTCGCTAGAAAAGGGGGCTGATGTATCAAAAGATTTCACCCATTCTCTGTCTGTGGGTAAATGTGATGGTACATATTAGGAAAGATTCTTATGAAACCACCCATTTTACCTATCGGTGAAATCAAATGTAGCCAAAATATCAAATATGATTTTAATATTTCCCGATTCTCTACAGTTTATAAAATAACTAAATAAGACCTAAAACATGCATCTAAACACTGCATCTGTAGACCAAAGACCACAAAACTGAAAAAAGCAGAAGGAAGAAGAGACAATGTTTTAGTGACATCCCTAAACAACAAAACTCAAGCAGAATAATGTTAGCCCAGTCTTTCTTGATGCTACCTTGTATAACAAAGTTACATTGCATTGGCCCCTTCAGGAAGAAATAAAAATGACTCTTTCACTCATCTTTTCCTTTCTTTGAATGGCACTTAGTTTGTGGCTGCAAAGGTGTTTTTTCAGTGTTTATATGTTTACACCGGTGATAGCTATTTTCCTTTCGGTGGGGTTTTATCAGTTATTATAGGTTTAAACCTAAAACCAGATAGCCTAAATATAGGGGATGCCGGCCAGCATTCCACAGCAGTCCTGATGATTCAGAAGGAGATAGCTACCATTTGCAAGCACATTGAAAGTAGGTGAAATAGCAGGAGCTGGAATGCCCTTTAAAACACAAGCAAGATTCTGAGCCGAAACGTTACAAGCCCCGTGCAATTTAATGTTTTTAGAAATGAGGGAATGACCCACTGCAGAATCGCAAGACTCTCCTGTGAGAAAAACCTCTTTTCCGTCCCTAATGCACCTGTACATGAAAGGCAGGGACCAAAGTTCATGCAAGAAGGCACTGCCTAAGGGCTGAAAACGGCCAGCAGGATGTTTCATGCAGGAACTGAACTCAAATAAAGAAAAAGGCAAAGCGATAACCCCGTGTACTAGCCACACAGCAGAGTCCAACTCCGCCACAGAGAATGGTAACGGCTCTATCTTCTCGATATGTAAGAGAGTGTATGTTGCATCTTTCATGGACATGAATTGCTGTTTGTCAGTTAAATTAAATGGTAAGAATAAGGCAGACATGTTTAAAAAATGCCAAGGAACTTTACCCATTTTCAGTGTCTGCAAAGTCCATGCAAACTGCATTACTGAACGCAATTGATTTTGACCATGATATAACACAGACACATCATCATGTACAATATCAACAACAGAGGAAACAATATTCTCTAATGTGTAAATGCGGGAAGACAGGGTATTAATACTATTGTCAACAACAGCAAGCACTTTTTCTAGATTTGCTTGATCGATTTCCCGAAGACGGGAAGCAGCTTCAATTTGTGAAAGCTCCCAGAATTCATTGTAAGTCTCATAAATGAATCTCTTAGGTCGAGGACCACGAGGCCCCAGAACAAAATCAGACAGATCAATGTTGCCTGATAGGAGGGATAAATGTTCTTTTACAGAATCTAATGAAGAGTGCTGCAACCACTGTTTACACAGTTTACCAACAGAATATGTTGTAACAGTACGAGAGTCAGAAAACCTCGGATCTGGCTTATCCTGTTTGTAACCAGGAGTTGAGTCATGAAAACGCAGTTGGCAGGCATCTGATGCTACGGGCCAGGCCAACCAGGGTGACTGAACAATCGTTGAGATATTAAACGAATTGTTTTGAAACAAAGCTTGCAAATTGGTTAGGGAAATATTAAAACACAAGCTGTCGTTGGGAGTGGAAGACAATGCGGGAATGGAGGGTGCATTTAATTGTTTGGAAGTAGCCAAACCCCAACAGGTCGTTTGATAGATAGTACTATATAAAAACAAAATTTGGGCCGGGATGAGGCAAGCACGGTGTAAGGCTTCTGTGCCTCGGACCTGCCATGATTTGGTGCCCCAAATAGACTTTAAGTCAATGGTGTCCTGCCAGTGTTCATAACCACCCACTGCTAATGCCTTCAAAAAGGAACCCGAATATAGTAATTTGGAATGGGTCAACATGATCTTCTGATTGGACGAAGGGGTCAATTTAAAATAATAGGACCCAGGGTTCGACCTATCAAAATCTGTAAAATAAGTAAACTTATTTCTAAGAGTTTGGGAGCTACCTTGCAAAGGGGTCGGACAATGTTCCCATTGAGTGTAATTAAAAGGACCCCGAAGAGTGCTTGGTTTATGGAGAAAATGGTTACCCCAATGCTGGTAACAGTATAAGTCAGCATAACTTGCAGAATTTAAATACAGATCTTCAGCATTAAAAGCAGCATAATATTTCAAATCAGAAAATAACGATTCAACGGCATGCACATCCCAATCGTCAGAATGAATATTACTTTTAACAACATCACCCATTGAAACACGGAGGACATTTGGTACATTAATAATCTCGGTTGGTCCATGAATTTGGAAATTTACCGCATCCCATACGATGCCATCAGCGACTGGGAAAGCTGAAATGTTCGCAAAGGTGTTGTCACGCTTCATGATGTGAGAGGAAGAATGAGGTGCCAAAGTTCCAGCGACACAGTTCACTACAGAGCGTTCAGGCAAATAATGACCATTAATGAGCAAGAAAAAAACTGTCACAAAGCCAATGGACATGAACAGAAAAATCAGGAACAGTACCAACCAGATATATGTCCATGGTGGGACCAAAAAATTGTCTCTGAACCAGGATACAAAAATACTGAAGCTGGACGGGATAAGTGATGAGGTGGAATCTGAATCAAAGGAAAACTGGGTTGGGCTCAGTGGTGTTGATGGTAAATGAGCCACCGACTCGGTGGCGGGATAGGTATACTCGGTTTCCTCATTGCAGGAGGAAGCCGGGAAGTCGAGCAGACGATCAGGCAAATTGACCAACTCAATGACAACATCAGTGTCCATGCGGGCTGGAGGGCCATACACATGAGCCCTAGAAATGGCTGGACATGAGACCGCAGGTGTTACACTATTCAGGATCGGCCAGATGTTGTAGCTTGACATTGTCCACTGAGATGTATCTGTTGTCCTTGCGACCAGGAAGCGGTGGTAAGATGACTGTACGAGTACCCTTCAAGCCAAGGACTGGAACCGGTGCACGATAAGAGGGTCCAAATTCTTCTTTGTTCTCCACCTTCTCTCGGACCAGATCTCCAACCTTCGGAAGCCAGCCAGCAACCGGAATCTGCAACGCAGCATCAGTGGCTGAAGGCAAGTGTTCGTGTACAAGATTGTCACGAGTCTCTTGTAAGTCCTGCAACATAGTAGAATGATTATCTACGTCAAAGATTGCGGCATTTGCCGCCATGTCTAGACCATCAAGGTCTGGCACAAACATTTGTATGCCAAAGAGCATTTCGTATGGGGTCCGCCCACCCAGAGATCTTCTAGGGAGATTATTAAGTGCACGTTGCACGCTATACAAGTGGGCCAGCCAGTTCCTGCCAGTACCTAAGACTCTAGCTGTCAAGGATTGCTTTAAGTCACGGTTCATTCGCTCCACAATTGAATTACCCTCAGGTCTATATGGAGACGAAAATTGCACCCGCACCCCCAGTGACCCCATAGCGTCCTTGTAGGCATTAGAGGTGAACGCTGGACCTTGGTCAGAATGGAAGGTGCCGCAGGCAAAAATTCCCACAAAGACACGCAAATCCCTGATGACATTTCGAGCGTCAGCACTCCGTTGTGGCCAGACCCAGATGAAACGTGTGCACGAGTCTACTGCAACTAAGATGTATTTATATGCAGTGTCAGACGAAAATGGACCGCAGTGATCCAGGTAAACACACCCAAAAGGTTTGTTAGAAATGCAGAGCTGTGTTTGTGGTGGTCGTGTAACCGTTGAAGGCTTAATCTGTTGACACACGTCACAAGAAAGCACATAAGTACGGGTCTGTTTATATAAACCATGCCACCAATAACGCTGCTGCAATATGGAAACAGTCGCAGACATGCCAGCATGGGCCAAAGCCAAGCCTTCGTGTGCGGCTGTTATCAAGGAAGGTCTGCGGTCTGCGTTAGGAATCAGCCGATCACCAACGTCTGGAATTCGTATGTAAGGAACCTGTTCGGGACCTAAGTGATAAGAGTACTTGGAAGGGAAACCCCTTGGGTAATTAGCACCTTCCTTTGTTGCAGCAATAGCTGCCAAAATATCATTATCTATTTTAGTCATGAATCTTGTAACTGCTGCTACTGTGCACGTGGCAACTGCTGATTTGGCAGCTTCATCTGCCAAACTGTTACCGACAGCGTGTGCGCCCACACGCTGGTGGCCAAGGGTGTGAATCACCTGTGTGAGAGGCAAACATTGTTTAAGATCTGCCACTCGTACCCAAAGCGTTTTATGCTTAATTGTGCTGCCTTTAGCATCTCTATAGTCGTTTTGCGACCAAAAGAAGAGGTTGTCATTAAATGATTGAACACAGTAGTAAGAATAGCATACAATAAGAGTAGTCACTTCTGGATTCGCGAACTCAAGTGCGAGCATCAAAGCACGCAGCTCGGCCAATTGTGCAGTACTGTCTCCTATTGCCTGTGTGTGCACTACAGTCAATATGAACTCTCCGTTCACCATAGTACCTGCAACAATAGCACACGCTGCGGAATAAGCATGCTTGGAACCCGTGGCCGGTTGTGCCAAACCATCGGTGTAAATAATACATTCATACTCCTCAAGCGGTAGCAAAGACAGAGGAGGAGGATGAACAAATTCATACTGTAAGAACTCCTTTGTCTGAAGTGAGGAATCAAAGATAAAAGTGACATCCGGGGATGTCAGAGATGTAGCCCATTGTATCCAATGGGGGTGCAAAGCCTTAGAGTTCGGTACACTTGCCTTCGTCACTGCCTCAAGGGCAGGAGATGGTGTTACCACCAAAATGCGTTTTCCCTGTGCCAGTGCGCGTTCCTTTAGAATCGCCATTTGCACTGCAGTCAAAACTTTCTCCACAGAGGAAAAGCGCAACTCCGCTGAAGTGTAAAGGTGTGACTTGTATGCAATCGGTACTGTGTCACCTTCATTAAAGGTTAAGTACGTGAAACCCACGGCCCCTGGAACGATTCTAATTACCAGGTTTGTGTGGCTATCACGAGTCAACAAGAATTTAGATTCAAGTAGATCAGACTGCAGAGACTGCAGTATAGAGGAATGCTCAGGAAGCCAGCATGACTTCGAAAAGGTAGGTTGTATCAAGGCATAAAGAGGCTTGATACGCTGGGCATATTCGGGAATGTAAGTACGCCCGAAGTTTAGAAAACCCAGTAATGACTGAAGCTTCTTCAGTGTGGATTGAGGGTGCAAAAGTGCGCACTTCTCCAAGAAATGTGGTGCTAAGCCCTTACCTTCATTGTTGAGCTCATAGCCCAAGAACAAAACGGTAAATTCAGCAATGTGAGATTTGGCAAAATTAAATTTGTATCCTAAGACCGCAAATTCAAGAATAATGTGGTCCACTCGGGAAAGATGCGGCCATAATTCGTCGTCTGTCAGATAGATATCGTCGACGTACGAACACGCATCTGGGTCTATGCTGTCCAACAAAGAGACAACACAGGCGGCGAAGACACCCGGGCTGTTCTTGTAGCCCATGGGCAAACGCCAAAATTTGAAATGTTTACCACCGGAAGTGAAAGCGCTCCATTGGCTGCACTCCGGGTACAAGTTGTGCGTGTAAAATCTATTGGATAGGTCAAGTGTCGTTTTATATTTCTTACGAACAAGACTGTCTACAAGCGCAGAGCTGTGGGTATTTTGTACCGCAAAGGTCCGACAATGAGAGTTCAAATGTCGGTAATCCAAAACTAGGCGGTACGATCCATCGGGTTTAGAAACAGCAAAAAGGGGATTATTCATTGGTGATACGCATGTTTCAATTACTCCTTGATATTCCAACTGTGTCAGAATATCGGAAATGGGACCTTTAGCTTCCCGCCGGATGGGATATTGGGGTTGTGGCTGTGGCAGCGACCGCAATGGTATATCATGGGGTGGAGAATCCTCATCCCAGCCCACGTGGTTACGGTATAGCACCGGAGCGAGGGCCCCAGCCCATTCAGCTGCGAGAGCCTCCGCTTTGTCCTTGGGGACATGACGAGAAAAGTTCGGAAGGATGACCACCTCCCCTCTACGAGCAGCAAGTACGAATGGGGGCGGCCAATCCGCCTCTGCCAACAAAATGTCGTATGAAGAGGTCAGATTCTCCCAAAAAATCCCTTTAATAACACGCTCAATGTCACCTTCAATTTGAATGACAATATTAAATAGTCTGTCAGGGGGTGCCACTCGGGTGTCAGCTGTCTCGACAGTAATGAATGTATCAGTTGCTGTCGCCTCCACATGAGGACGCAGTGCCTCCCACACTATGGTAACTTCCGTGGCGCTGTCTAGCAACGTAGCTGCCCACGTCCAATTCAGGAGTCTCGTTCTCACCGTCTGTGGCATACCTCGCTGTTACAGCTGCAACTTTTTTCTTCTGAAACTGTGGGCAAGAAGGTGGAAATTCTTCTGGTTTCCCTCGGACTGGTTGTTGAGGTGGGTTTCGTCCCTGTGGAGCCTCATGACCCCTGCCTCTATCCTGGCGATCTCCTCCACCAGTCTGGGAGGTCGATGGTGCCTGTGAAGAACGAGGAGAACGCGGATCAGGGACTTGAAATCTCTCTGGAGATTTAATTCTCGCTCTGTCGCGCAAATCATAAGTGCGTTCAGAAGATACGGAAACCGGGGATCCAGCACGCGACCCTGGTTTTTTCTGTTGTTTACCCTGTTTCTTCAACCTCCAGCTCTTTTTTAGTAAAGAACGGTTTCTCATCTTTCTCAGATTGAGTTTTTTGTTGTGGCTGTGATTGAGTTTGCATTTTAGCAAAAGGCTTAACTCCCAGGCTATTGCGGCCAATGGTTTTATAAGCCTGTGCAATAATTTTCGGTAATTCGCGTGGCTTGTCCGGTTCCGGGATCAAAGCCAAAGCATTAGCTACTTGAAAGTTAACTGCATCACCCTTGACGTTCGCAAGGATTAGATCAGCCACTACATCGAACACTCCCACCAGTCTCATCCCCAATTCCACAGCCGCTTCAGGGCCATGTTCATCCTGCACTCGTTTAATTACAGAGGGGAGTACTGTCATGGAAGGGGTGCCGAAACACTTCGCATGTACTGCTGCGAATACCTTTCCCCAGTTGTTGCATTCTGCCAACTCGGGAATTAAGTCTTTTGGCAAACTAATCGTTAAAATCCTGTGTTTGTCCACAGGAGAAGCATTGGGAAAAACTGCCTCCAGCTGGTCAAATTTTTCTGCAAGCCAATAAGGCAAATCATCCTTATTTTGTGGGCGTTTGCCCATCACCGAATTAACCATGACAGAACTTATGGTTACACCGCCCGGTCCAGCTGGATGCGCCGCAACTCCAGGAGGGGCTCCCTGGACGTTGCCTGTAACATACTGTACCAAAGCTCTGTGAACGCGTATCTTGGTCTCTATTTTGGAGTAAGCGCACTATAATGGGCCTTGCCGGGACTCCCGGTGGAGGGCTCAGGCCCAAGGAGTAATGCGCCTGCTCCACCGAGGACATAGTAGTCAGATAGACGTGTAGGAACACGCAGGCCGAACGGCCAGAGAACGCTTGCGGGAATTGAAGGGTATTGGTCTTCCACAGGATTATGGCCATTGGAATCATGGCTAGTTGATTTGCTACTGAATGTTTGAACGTGCATAACCTGATTAAGGTGCTACCAACCCAAGTATATAAATACAGACAATCTACCAATAAAATTGAAGAAACTTTTTGAAGCTTTATCTGGAATTTGGCGTGTTCCTTTTGATTGACTCACACTCAGTTGCATTGGTGCCCTGAAGAAGCCCTTGTGTTTGGGAGAAACGCGTTGGCTGCGTTTGTATATTTGAAGGATTTTGAACTTTGAAGAGAAGAAGAAACAAAGAAAGAAAGAATAAAGATTTTTCTGGTTCAAATTGAAACACTATGGACTGAAATTGCTGGAATACATCCTTTTTACTTTGTTCTAAAGATTATGATTATGTTGCCTCTCATCATTTTTCTATAGTAGTCAGATGGTCTCCAAATAGGGAGCAATGGAGAGATTCCATTTAGGCCTCTACTGAGGTCATGGCGAGAGACTTTGGAAGCCCCAGGACCCTAATATTTTGTGCCTGGAGCGGGCCTCCAAGTCCTCATTCTTAGCCTTTATCACCTTGTTCACCTTTTCCATGCATAGAAGTTACTCCATTCACGTTGCCGTCCCATCCTCTGAGTCGGAGACCCATTGCTCCACCTGGGCCAGTCGGTTGTCATGTTTGTCCAGGCGATTCCCCATGCGATCTAGGCAGTTAGTTAAGGTGTCTATCTTAGTGTCTATGCTCTTTAAGCTGTTCCGCACCTCCACGAGTGAATCCGTGAAATCTTGACCACCAGAGGCTTTCCCCAAGGGCCTGTGGGTGGGGTACCATCATCTGCTGGTCTCTGGGTACGCCGTTTATCCAACTTCTCCTTCCTTTGGCCCCAGACTGAGGCAGCAAGGCGGCAAAGGTGCTGGAAGATCAGGGAAGGCAAAGTCACTCCAGACACTCTTGTCAGGAGCTCAGAAGTGAGAAACTAGTGAGGGGTTCCCTCTTGTCGGACCTCAAAGATCACACAAGCGGCCCCACTTTGCCCCAGGTCCATCCCAGTGGGGCACGAGCAGGCCGCAATCACAAGGGTAATGGTGTAGGGCCAATCAGTGAGGTATGCCAGCGCATGCCCCGTGTGCAATAAAGACTCTGTGGCAGCCCACCTCTCCCCAACCAACGTCGGGGGTCACGAGCAGGCTGCAGATCTCACAGGGTCAATCAGCAGGCCCCCGCGCTGTCAATGCCAGGCACAGGGAGAAGAAGCACTCCATCTCCTCCACAGACAGAAATTCAGCGAGCGGGGTCAGGGCCCCTGTCCAACACCTCAAGGGAGTCGCAATCGGGGCCTCACTTCCTCAGGGAGATAGGCCGCAATACTAGCCCATGATTGCAGTGAGCCCCTCTCACGACACCAGTCCCCATGGTTGCTTGTAGCTCTGGGTCCACACCTGACCTTCCCGTACACAGCGCCGCAGGACTGGGTAGGGTGACAGAGGTCTCTAGGGGGGAGGCCTCCAGGTAACCCCAGTGGCCTGGGTCTGCAGGCCTCCCATGTGGCTGCGCTTTGGGCAGCTGTCATGGCCACGCAACACCTTTTGATTGGGCCGCTCAGCACTGCGACAGCAGCGCTAGTAACAGCTAAGGCGGATCAGCCGCCGAAGACCATGGATGGCAGCTGAGTTGGCAAAATATGGAAGGATTTTTTTCTGGGCCAGTGGAGCCTCATTAAGTAGCGGCCATTTTCCAGTCTGCTCTCTGGCACCCCATCAAGTAATATGTTGAGTTTGTTCAGAAGATCAAAGTGGAGAACATGAAATAATCCACCAGTCCTATCTAGCCCCATAAATAGCAAAAATTCCCATAAGTTTGACTGCTGACACTGTTGAAGGTACAGGAAAGGTCCATAAAAGTAACATGTAATGAGCTACGTTTTGCAACCGTATATTTACTTATCAACAGATGCAGATTGAGACAGTGTTCAAGCATCTCCAAATCTGTCCTAAACCTGTATTGTACCTCAGATAAGATGTAAATTCTGAGCACCAGAGTAATGACATATCAAGAATGATTCTGCCAATAATTTTTACCATATAGTTCTAGAAGTAAATTGGCTGACAACCTCTAGGGTCCTGGCAGTTCCCCTTTTTGATGACTGGAACAATAATTGCCAAAAGTCAAGACTGAGGCAGGCTGGTTTTGCAGAGTTTATACTATTTGTGAGTAATGGTGCCCAAAAGTGAATATTGTCTTTATGTAGGTCCATAGGGATCCCATTCGGGCCTGGCACCTTTTTAGAAGGACTTTTATTCATTACATCCATCACCTCATCCAAATAAAATGCTGTGCATACAGAAAAGAGAGGCAAATCTGAGCCACTGGCAGGCAGTAAATTCTTTAAAAATTAGCTATCCATTCGTTTGGTCCAGTATTCGTGCTCAGGGTTTTGGAAAATGTATTCAAGCGTAATATTTGTCAATATTCCTGGGTAGATTTTAGCTTACAGGAACATACCAGTTTCTCTCATGTTTGCAACTGCAAACCAGCCTTCCTTTTTTCAATGCCAATTTGAATTCTCTTCTATATATCGCTATTTCTTACCTATTCCTTGGAGTAGCCTGTTATTCGCGCTTCTGCAGACCCCATCAAACCAGGTACCATCATTATCTTTTAGGTTCCTAATTAGCTTCAGAATTAAGGCCCTCGTACTGATACCCAATTTTACAAAAGACTCAATAATGAGAGAAGGGGAGATATAAAGTGAAAGACAGCTATTTACAAAGTTCAGATGACCTACTATTAGCCTATGCAGTATGTTGCTCGTGGTGGTAAATTTCCACACCAACCTTCGCCCATTATCTTTTGTAGAAACTTTAGTGAGATGCTCGACCACTTCCTTAGGTCTTCCTTTAGTAGTGGCAAGGGTAGGGGTAGGGTGATTATGATCGCTATGTATGTCTGCTTGTATTGCTTCCGCTAATATATGTAATTAGTCAGATTTCTTGTAATGAAGATGCAGTCAATTGTAGTGCTGAATCCCCTTCCAGTAAATGTGGCTATTTTTGAGTTTGGAGGACCTATCAGCTCTATACCATTACAAAGATCACGGGTCAGCGAGTAATTCTATAGCATAATGTCGACATCATCCATAAAATTATTTAAATGAAAAGGATTAGTTGTTAATGTTGACATGTCCCCCAGTTTAGCATTACCACTACAGAACAGCAACATGTAGCATACAGTGGGGCTTATTTACAAGGCCCTTGCACCAATTTTGCTTCATTTTTAACATGGGAAAAGTGACGCAAAAGTGGCGCAAGGGGCTTGTAAATCTGCCCCAGTGTACCTATATGGGGGAAATTGTGATGGTTGCATTCTTGCTTATGGGGTTTTGTTTCAGCGTTTGAGCATAAATCATAGTGTAATTGTACCGTTTTTGATCTATGTAATATACATACACATTGATCAATTTATATCAGTAACACTCAGAATATTTTCACAATTCAGCGTAACAGTATTGCTTATGCAGCACCTAGCATATACCACATCTACTTTGCAGATTTTTAAGGATATTATCACTGCTACAAAAAACAAGCATTGGCATAGCCAATAGGTCTCGCCTTTGGAACCTTATAAGTGTTTCGTTATCCAGCACAATATCCTTGGTGCAACAACATCAACTGTTGCATGGCTAAACACTTATAAGGTCCCAAAGGCGAAACCTATTGGCTATGCCAATGCTTGTTTATGCTTGTGCCTGCCGAATACAACGATTTTGGTTTTGTCGGGATTGATGGTCAGAGAATTATTTACTAATTTGTACCCGACAAAATATTATTTAAAAAAACCTCACAAAATCATGCATTTAATTTCAAGTTTAAATTATGAAGACATCAAAAAACATAGAACATTTAAACATATAACACTGAATGTCTTTAATTCACAGAACAAAAACTGCCCATGGCTATTGGCCCATTTTCAAAGAACCAGCGAATATAAAAGGGGGGCTAGCAGGCAGGTGCGAAGAAAAGAAGTTGACTAAGAAACAAATGTGGGTGACACTACAGCATACCAGGAAAGGGAATTCAGTCATACCATGGTAGCAGCAGGCGAGTCAGTTGTCATGAATTTTATTCCATTACACATGCGAGCTAAAATGCTCCTAATCCATGCAGTGGCCGCCTCACCAGGCACTACCTGCCGATATGAAATAATACAAACTGCACAAAATGCCTATCTCCATGAAGGTCGCACTGTCGTGTCTGAGACGTGTGTGGCATTGCAAAAAATACCCCAATCAATACAACCCCTGGCGAAACACATGCAGAAGAAATCCCAAACTCAGAGCTAAATTCTCCAATTAGGATTAAAGCAGGCCGAGGCAGACATTTGACATCACCGCCGGTGTCGCACGTATTCGGGAGACCGTTTCCCATGGTAAGAGGAAGCTCAGGAGACAACTGATGACAAAAATTATTTTCCCCATCTAATGATGATGTTGCAAAGTGCTGACCTGAATTGGGCCAGCGGCCTTTGTTCTGAAGTGGGACGGGAAAATCGAAAACGCACTTACAACTGAACTGGGGCTCATTATGCAGCGACCGCGCACAGAGACCTTTTGTTTAGCGTCAAAGAAAACAAGCAGTCTCTGCATGGTAATAGGGACCAGACACGCACAGCGTTTACTTTTGCTTAAACGCGTGCATGTTTTGCATTGGGTTGTTTTGCCACTCGTGCACGTTTGGCGTTTACCTTACGGGAGCGAGCAGCGGCAGGGCAATAATTGCTAACAGATGGCGCCGCTGCTCGCTCCCGCAAGGGAAACGCCAAACGTGCACACGTTGCAATACAAAGCAATGCAAAACATGCATGCGTTTAGGCAAAAGTGGTGATCGATTGCAAGAGTTCCCCTCCTATGCAGCGCTTGCGCGCTGCGTAAGCGAGACCTAAAAAACATGGGCAGTTTTGCCTCACCTTCCCTAAGAGCCTTGTACGAATAACAGTCCCATAGGAAACTGCCTCATGGCATGGCCCAAATAATCTAGAGGAATGTGTCGGATACAGGAACACACCTCCTGCTTTACAAGAAAGGGTTAAGTCAAAGGCTTCTGCAGGGGAATGGGCATACTGCTGAAACTAATTTTCAGATTCAGTCTGCCGTCTGGGGAACAGTTGTAGCTCGCTCTGCAGGGAAAAGTATGTACTCAACTGAGCAACGCAGACAACTACCATGAATGGAGTTCGTAACTGATCAGAGGCCTGCAGCCCTGCAATGTATCTGTGTGGAGTTTAGGACCAGTGACTATGGGAGTCTAGACCCAGATTCAAGGTGAGAACAGATATTTAGATCACTGCCGTGGCTACTCTCCATGCCTATGCCTGCCCCCATACCTCTCATCCCCCCCCAACCACCATAGCCCAGTTATTGCTGTTTTATTTTGAGGTTATATGCTTGCATACATGTCATTGCGGGACTTGAGGAGACAATACTACTGAATAAGATGCATATCCTATGTTTGGCGCTGTACTTCAGCGAATTGCCATCTATGTCACACTAATATTTGCCTTCAGGATTCCCTGTCCAGTGATTCTCTTGTTGCAACTGAGGGGCCGATTAGGATCTCGGTCGGAGGCGCACCCAATACCATTCGGTCGGGAAAAAAGCCATGCGAATGCCTGTTTCCCGACCGATCCGTACAGCATACCGAACGAGTAAGTACGATGCGCACAACAGCACAGAATCCGGCCGAGTCGTACTCACCCAATCCAGGTCCTGTTCTCCGACCGAGGCGAATCCGGAAACGCAGAATCGAGTCGCACGGAAGGGAAAATGCAGCCCCGTCCGGCCGAACAAGTACGATGCGCTTTCCGTACGCGCCGAACCCGTCGCTACGCAAGGCACGTCAAAGCAACCGGGAGAGGCGCACATAAGCTCTGATTCGCACCACAACACGATCCACGGCTACGAGGCGAACACGCCAGCGACGAGGACGACGCGAAGCAACGAGAAAGACGAACGACACGAACAAACCATGAATCCCTTCGTCCCGATCCTACCAATATTCTACATTTACTACCGGAACAGGCACGGACGCGAACGGCGCAGAAGGTAAGTCAGACACCAACCACAAAACACATACAACACGTACACGACACATCACACACACACAGAGGGATGCAGAATTTACTCGCAACAGCAGCACCATAGGGGCGGGATGCCCATCACCAATGCCACATATGCACACAGGGGCCTGGATGCGCACCACCACCACCACCCCTACCCAGGGGGGGCCGGATGCCAACCACTACTACCACCCTTAGCCAGGGGGGTGCCAGATGCCCACCACCACTACCACCCTTACCCAGGGGGGGCTGGATGCCTACCACTACTACCACCCTTACCCAGGGGGGGCTGGATTCCCACCACTACTACCACCCTTACCCAGGGGGCTGGATGCCTACCACAACTACCACCCTTACCCAGGGGGCTGGATGCCCACCACTACTACCACCCTTACCCAGGGGGCTGGATGCCTACCACTACTATCACCCTAAGCCAGGGGGCTGGATGCCTACCACTACTACCACCCTTAGCCATGGGGGTGCCAGATGCCCACCACCACCACCACCCTCAGCCAGGGGGCTGGATGCCTACCACTACTACCACCCTTACCCAGGGGGGGCTGGATGCCTACCACTACTATCACCCTAAGCCAGGGGGGCTGGATGCCCACCACTACTACCACCCTTACCCAGGGGGGCTGGATGCCTGCCACCACTACCACCCTTAGCCAGGGGGGGCTGGATGCCTACCACTACTACCACCCTTACCCAGGGGGGGCTGGATGCCTACCACTACTATCACCCTAAGCCAGGGGGGCTGGATGCCCACCACTACTACCACCCTTACCCAGGGGGGGCTGGATGCCTACCACTACTACCACCCTTAGCCAGGGGGGCTGGATGCCCACCACCACTACCACCCTTACCCAGGGGGGCTGGATTACTACCACCCTTACCCAGGGGGGGCTGGATGCCTACCACTACTATCACCCTAAGCCAGGGGGGCTGGATGCCTACCACTACTACCACCCTTAGCCATGGGGGTGCCAGATGCCCACCACCACTACCACCCTTACCCAGGGGGCTGGATGCCTACCACTACTACCACCCTTAGCCAGGGGGTGCCAGATGCCCACCACCACTACCACCCTTACCCAGGGGGCTGGATGCCTACCACTACTACCACCCTTACCCAGGGGGGCTGGATGCCTACCACTACTATCACCCTAAGCCAGGGGGCTGGATGCCTACCACTACTACCACCCTTAGCCATGGGGGTGCCAGATGCCCACCACCACTACCACCCTTACCCAGGGGGGCTGGATGCCTACCACTACTACCACCCTTAGCCAGGGGGTGCCAGATGCCCACCACCACTACCACCCTTACCCAGGGGTGCTGGATGCCTACCACAACTACCACCCTTACCCAGGGGGCTGGATGCCCACCACTACTACCACCCTTACCCAGGGGGCTGGATGCCTGCCACCACTACCACCCTTAGCCAGGGGGGGCTGGATGCCTACCACTACTACCACCCTTAGCCATGGGGGTGCCAGATGCCCACCACCACCACCACCCGAAAGCCAGGGGGGCTGGATGCCTACCACTACTACCACCCTTAGCCATGGGGGTGCCAGATGCCCACCACCACCACCACCCTCAGCCAGGGGGGCTGGATGCCTACCACTACTACCACCCTTACCCAGGGGGGCTGGATGCCTACCACTACTATCACCCTAAGCCAGGGGGGCTGGATGCCCACCACTACTACCACCCTTACCCAGGGGGGGCTGGATGCCTACCACTACTACCACCCTTAGCCAGGGGGGTGCCAGATGCCCACCACCACTACCACCCTTAGCCAGGGGGGGCTGGATGCCTACCACTACTACCACCCTACCCGTGGGGGCTGGATGCCTGTCACTACTACCACCTCTACCCATGGGGGGCTGGATGCCTACCACCAACACCACCCCCACTCATAGGATGGACAATGCATGACACAACCAGCACACCACAACCTAGGGAATGCAAGAAAAAGACATCCCCCAACACCATGACAAGCGTGTGTAGACTGTGTCAAATGCCTACAACACTGAACATGACTTTGAACATACAATGTGACCCCCTATCACATGTGCCACACATATATGTGTGTGGCCCCCACAATGCAAGCAGGCCATGACCATTGTGGCAATGGGGTCCAAACCCCCATCATCACAGTGACCAAAATGTAAGTGTGGGGTCCATAGCTGAAGCACATTTTGAACATTGTGGCAATGGGGTCCAAACCCCCATCATCACAGTGACCAAAAGGTAAGTGTGGGGTCCATAGCAGAAGCACATTTTGAACAGTGTGGCAATGGGGTCCAAACCCCCATCATCACAGTGACCAAAAGGTAAGTGTGGGGTCCATAGCTGAAGCACATTTTGAACAGTGTGGCAATGGGGTCCAAACCCCCATCATCACAGTGACCAAAAGGTAAGTGTGGGGTCCATAGCTGAAGCACATTTTGAACAGTGTGGCAATGGGGTCCAAACCCCCATCATCACAGTGACCAAAATGTAAGTGTGGGGTCCATATCTGAAGCACATTTTGAACATTGTGGCAATGGGGTCCAAACCCCCATCATCACAGTGACCACAATGTAAGTGTGGGGTCCATAGCTGAAGCACATTTTGAACAGTGTGGCAATGGGGTCCAAACCCCCATCATCACAGTGACCAAAATGTAAGTGTTGACAAAGAAAAAGCTGCAACTGCCAAACTGCATGGATGATTCCTGGTCACAGAACATAAAACACATCAGTGGCAAAGTAGTGCATGTGTCCCATTGCAACATAGATTGGGGGAGGCAAATACTGCAGTGCAAATAAGACATACCTTTGGCCATGTGCAGACAAACAACACCCATGGGGGCTGACACTGTCAACATTCATCAATGACACAATGACAGAAGTGACCATCAGAATGCAGACCCACATATTTGCACCAATGGGCACACAAATGCAGATACCCTGTGGAGACTGTAGATGTGAGGTGAACAGATACCATACCATGGCAGCAATGGGACACACAAACCATGATCATTGTGCTGACTGATGACCTAGGAGTCCCAGGGACAGCAGGGGAAACCCACCAAACTACATACAGCCAATGGCACACCTAAGATATGCCAATGCAGTGGTGCAGATGCACAAACACAAACAGGCAGACCCACACTGCACATCAAACACAACAGGTGAGGGGGGTGCCAGTGTCCCCAGGCAACCACACAACACATGAGGAGGCCTGAATACCAATTATACAGATGTGCATACAGTGCCACACAAAGGTAACTCATGGATCCAAATACCCTATGTGGGCAATCAGGCATTGTCAGATGAGAGGGAGCACAAATCACACATGTCACACAGGCACGTAGGAACAGCAACTGACACAGCCAGACACAGACACACCACAGCACTACCCCCAGTGCCCCCACAATGTGGTGACCCTGGGCTGCATTACAATCCCACTGTGATGACAAAGCTAAATGTCGTTCACACTGTGAACCACAGTCATGTGTCCTGAGCAACAAACTACCATCACACCTACACAAGCACTAATCAATCAGCACGGCCAGTAAGCCAAGGCCAACATGGAGGCAGGGGTCTAGCCGGGCAACAACTCTCATCTGCACACACTCAACACCACACACCTTGACCTCCAACAATGTGCAGCAGTGAAGCACACATGCACTGGTGACATTGCACATGCACCCATGACAATTCCAGGGTGGTGGGTGGGAACCAAGGTGCAGAAACACATCACACATGGCCACTCAACAAGACTCCTGAATGTCTGACACACTGCACACTACGCTGTACATGGACATGACGGCAATACCACACCAACCAATGGGATCCCAGCCACAGTCACACACCAATGAAGAAGCCAAGGTCACCCACAAAGAACACACATAGACAACAACCAACATTGCAGCCCGGACCCTGAGGAGTGCCAGCAGTCACACACACAACGTGTCACAATCACTGAAAGATAACACAAACTGGAAATCACATGACAGGTGCAAACAACAAGTGCCAAGGGGAAACCTGACTGTGACCCATCTGCGTCTGCACACAAACTCAGCCCTGACAGCAAACACACCTATGGGTGACACCCTGATGACCAGTAATGTGCCATGCACCCACATCACAGAGAACCCAGGGAGAAGACTTTGGGGGAACATAGGTCAACTCAGCAAGCATCACAAACAGGTACAACACTAGGGATCACAGCATGCACAGCAAAACGGAAGTGAACACACAGACATGCTCATACAACACACACCTTGGGCGCAGGCAATGTCACAGGAGTACACACTGCCATGAGGGGACTCCACTCCTGTGTGAGGAAAGCTGTGCCATATGTTGCCTCAGTAGGGCCCCATCATGTCAGCTGAGCACTTGGTCACACAATCAACAATTAGCACCAAATGAAGGCTCCCGTCACATCAGCCTGGTCATGGAAGTGCCAACGAAATCATCAGCACAGATCCAACACACTTGTATAGCAATGTTGCACTGACAACACAGATGAGTCCTTCCCCATTGATGCCCAAACCTGCATGTCCAGTGTAGATGGCCACACGGTCAGGGAAGTAGACGAATTGAACAATGGCAGGCACAACAGATGTGCAGGGGTGGAAGCCACAGATGTGAAATTGCTAATGTAAGTAGGAAATCCCATTGCCAAATACTGAACACATGACACCCTCAGATGCTGCTATGGATGACATGGATACATCACAGGATAGGACACATTCCCCCTGGACCACATGTGTTCCTGCACAGTAACACTTCATTATCATGAGACCAAATATCACCATCACTGCAGCAAGGGCATGGTTAGCATCATCAACAACATATACATCAGAAGCATAAGCACTGGAGAACAGAAAGTTGCTTTATTCAGCATATGTGTGTTTAAAAGTGAAAGTCCAGAAAAAACACAAAGGCCAATGGCCAGTCCATTGTCAAAGTCCAAACAGGGTGACAGTGGCAGATGTCAGCCTACGCATGCCTGCACTGCACAAAACCAGGGACAATCCACTAGGAGGGGCAACCGGCGGGGCAGGCCAGGCACCGCAGGGACAGGATCAGGGCTCACCAGGAGGAGGCAGGGAAGGGGTGGTGGGTGCTGGAGAGCCACTGACAACTGCAGTGGAGGTGTCTGACATGGTGTGTGCCTGCACAACTGGAGGGCATGACTCAGATGTTGTGGGTGCCGGCTCCGACTGCAGTGGACCCTGCAGATGGAGTGGACAGGTCCGCCACTGCAGTGCCCAAGTCAGACAGGGTGGTAGTGGACTCCACTGCAGTGCCTACCACCAGGGGAGGAGAATGGGGAACAGGCAAGGTGGGCTGGACAGAGGGGAGGACACCCTCACCACATCAGTGGCACAGACAAGCGCAGTGGGGGTGTGGTGCCGGGAGAGCAAGTGGCAGGGGGAGAAGGCCGGATCCTCTTGGGGATGGTATATCTGTGGGTGGGGGAACCTGGGGCAGGGTGTGGTGGGGGCACCTGTGGAGTGGGGGCCTGAGGGATGGAGGAAGGAGACCTGGTGCCTGAGCTGCAGGGCGGCGGCGGGGTCTTGCTCTTACGACTCCGGGGGACTTGCGGGTGGGGGCCTCAGTCTGTCTGCGCCTGGGGAGGGTGTCCGGGGGCGAGGGGCACTCTGCTCCGTGTGGGTGGGCTTCCTCTTCCCCCTAAATGCTGTATCAGCTGGATCGGAGGGGAAGAGGCCGAGGTCACTGAGGAAGAGCCGCTGGGTCTTTGGGGTTGCAGGTGAGGCAAGGGAGGGTGCTTTGGAGGGAGAGGCAACTGAGGACTGCGCAGTGCTCGTGGATGCGTGTGTGTGTTCCAGGGCCCCATCCCCTGTGAGTCTGGTTTCAGTCCCCTGACTGTGCGTGCATGTGCGTTTTGTTTGTGGCGTGTGTGTCTGTGTGCTGGACGTGTGTGTGCTGGTGTGTGCCTGTGCCGGTGTGTGTGTGCTTGGGACGGGTAAGGTGCTGGGGAGTGTGGATGGAGCAGAGGCAGGAGGGGTGAGGGACTGTCTGAGGAGGGACACTGCTGCCGACAGGGAGGAGTCCATGGACCTATTGCCCCTCTGTAGGTCAGACATGCCCGATGAGATGCCCTCCATGAACGACACCAGCTGAGTCAACAGAGCGGTGTGCGCATGGAGGACACTCAGCATGGCTGTCTGCCCTACATGGAGCTGGCGAAGGAGGTACACAGACTCCTCACTCAGGGCAGCAGGGGACACAGGGGCAGGGGGTGTGGTGCCTGGCCCAAAGGAGACACGCTCCCGAACATGGGAGCCTCCACGGACCTGGGGAATGGGAGCCGATGGGAGGGCGGTGGTGGTGCTGGTGGTGGCGGGGACAGCAACACTAGCTGGGGTGTGGTGGCTGCCGAGACCCGCCTCCACAAGGGAGTCATCCTCCGAGCTGCTGTGGTCCCCAGCTGAGGTGGATGCTGCTGAGGACTCCTCGGTGTGGCTCCCCTCGCCCTCCGTGCCACTGGGTCCCTCCGACCACTCCTCGGCTGCTGACCCAGTCTGGCTCTCCGGCTCCTCTTGGTCCGTGGAGCTGTCCCCTTCCGTGGCCGTGGATGTATCTGCAAACAATGGGGAAACAGACAGACATCAGTCACCTGCACCAAACGCACACACCACTGTGAGCACAGCACATTACAGAGCAAGCCCTGGCATCATTAGTTGAACATTGCTAAAAGTGCCCTAACTGAACAGGAGAAGCCAATTGTCAGTCTGATGCCAACCATGGCACTCACATCCCACATGGCCTTGCACCCATCTGTCTGGTGTCTGTTGGATAGCAACACCCCAGTGTGGACACATGCACCACCTACACAGTAGTTGGACAGTGCAGAGGACACGGTGTAGCATGTGGACATGCACACATCACAACTCTTGCCACTGAGTCAGTACAGGTTTCCGGATGAAAGGGATGCCCAGAGTCAAATAGGAAATGCATGTGATGCATACCAGCGACAGACACCATGATGCACCCATGTCCTGATAGCCATCGCCACAATGGTGTGCATGTAGCACATGTCACTCCCCTGCAGGATCACCAATAAGTAGACACATGCCATGGCGGAGGCATGACTGCTAAGTCATACATCACTGTCTCAGTGATGTATGACTTGGCAGCCAGACAACAACACTCTGCACTGTGTCACAATAGTAGGTCATGGGTAATGCAAGTCCTGGAGCTGCACAAGTGCACATGTACATCCCCCACACAACACATCATCTTAACCCTCATCTGTCCAGGTCATACCGATTGGACATATGGGAGACCTGTGACACTACCCTCTGAACCTGAGCCCCTCACAATCTGCTGTGAATGGGAAACAGCTGCCTGAACTTCACATTCGCATACCCCAGTCTGCACGGGCAGCTGATCAAACACCTATGTGACACACAAGTATCGTCTCCTATGGTCACATCTCCAGTGGCATGCTGAGCCCCAACCGAGAAACACCCCAGCAGTCCTGGCAACAAATCCACAGCACACTGACACAGAGGCAGACACCTGAGGGGTCAAATCACTGCGCACAACATGTCAGCTGATACACGGGAGTGGGAGTACAGGTGTATTGGATGGGCTGGAGTAGGCATGACTGTCCTGCCCCACATGAATGAGGGATGAGCCCTGGACAGTGGATAGCTGGCTATGTATGTGTGACACACGTAATCTGCACACTCCTGGGGCCCAAACATTGTTCCCACCCGCTGCATGGGTGTGTGCCAGATACCCCAGGCACATGTGGTGGCTCAGCTCAGCAAGTGGACCGCATAACAAAGCAACACGCAGATTACATGTCCGAACACAGGCGTTGTGTGAACAATGGACCCACCCATGATGCCCAACAACAGAGTCAGGGAAACAGATGCTGTCCCCCACCTTGAGTGAAGCAAACTGCAAGGACACAGTCCCAAGTGACACAATTCCCTGAATGTAAGGGCCACACCTGGGTATCTGATGAGGAGTGGGCAGTGCACAATAGAGGGACATGGCTCCTGGACAACATGACTGCTGTACTGTGGCAGTTTAACCAGGCCAGAGGAGGGCACATAGCATGTAATACTGAGTTCACAGTGCAGTCTTTGACTCACCCCCTCCTTGCTGCTGTCTGGCCTTCAGCTGCCCATCCAGGTCTGGAAACACCACCGCCAGGATCTGGAGCATGTGGGGGTCAGGGTCCGTGTTCCGCCCCTCCTGCGAGGAGGCGACAGCTTCAGCTGGACCCGTGCAATCCTCCGGGTCCAGCCCCGAAGGTCCTGCCACCTCTTCTGGCAGTTGCGGATCCGGCGCTTGTAGACCCCCACGGACCGGACAGCCCGGACGATGTCCTTCCAGATCTCCTGCTTCCGATGGGCATTAACCTGTGAGGATGACAAAGTGAAAAGGCCATAACTACACATGCAACATATCCGTGCATGACACAGTTGTATATACATGTCTCAATCACAGGGGCACATGATGTACACAGGCAGTGCAACGCTGCCCATGGACAGTTTGCCAGAAGTCACTACATGGTATCATTGCATGGGAAGTAAAACCTTGTTCAAATGCACTGTCACTGCACCATACCTGTCCAGTGCATGTCACTACACACTATGGGGGGTGACAACTACTCAGTGAGCCTGCTAGCCAGTGGCGTGCAGACTTTCAGCCTTGCTAGTCAGACAAAATGCACATTCAGAAAGGCAGTGCACAGAACACTCACCTGCTCCCTGGTGTCCCATACAGCTTGCTGTACTGTGGAAGTAGGCTGTCCAGCAGGGCCTGGTTCTCCTCAAGGCTGAAGGCTGGGGCTCTCTCCACAGTGCGTGCCATTGCAGGGTCCAGAGGGGGCAGAGACAGCAGCAGTGCAGTGGCAGATGTCGTCCTGGAGCATGTAGTGCAGGCAAGTGAGCTCTCAGGGGAACAGCCAGCAATATATATGTGCTGCAGAGGCAGATACTGTCCCATGTGTCCAAAGTGATAGGTCCAAGTCGTTTGCATCTTCTGAATCTGGCCAATCCATGGAATAGCAGCACCAATACACGCCCACAGCATCCTTCAAATCTTCAACTTCATGACATACATGATTTTGCAACATTGTTGTGGGTGACCAACTGAATTTCCAGCAACCGACTCGTTCGAATTTCGAAAACGCGTCCATTGCCAGGCTAGGCCATTGACAATGGGTGCGCACCGATCGGTCCATTGCGTTACAACGCGTACAGGGGTACAACGCTGCACCGCGACACATTGAATGCAATGGGCCGGCCGGGCGCACCGATCGGTCCATTGCGGTACAACGCGTACAGGGGTACAACGCGTACTCCGCACACATTGAATGCAATGGGCTGGCCGGGTGCACCGATCGGTCCATTGCTGTTCAACGCGTACAGGGGTACAACGCGTACCCGCACACATTGAATGCAATGGGCCGGCCGGGCGCACCGATCGGTCCATTGCGGTACAACGCGTACAGGGGTACAACGCTGTACCCACACACATTGAATGCAATGGGCCGGCCGGGTGCACCGATCGGTCCATTGCTGTTCAACGCATACAGGGGTACAACGCGCACCCGCACACATTGAATGCAATGGGGCGGCCGGGCGCACCGATCGGTCCATTGCGGTACAACGCGTACAGGGGTACTACGCGTATCCGCACACATTGAATGCAATGGGCCGGCCGGGTGCACCGATCGGTCCATTGCTGTTCAACGCTGCACAGGGTACAACGCGTACCCGCACACATTGAATGCAATGGGCCGGCCGGGTGCACCGATCGGTCCATTGCTGTTCAACGCGTACAGGGGTACAACGCGTACCCGCACACATTGAATGCAATGGGGCGGCCGGGCGCACCGATCGGTCCATTGCGGTACAACGCGTACAGGGGTACAACGCGTACCGCGCACATTGAATGCAATGGGCCGGCCGGGTGCACCGATCGGTCCATTGTTCAACGCTGACATAGGGTACAACGCGTACCGCGACACATTGAATGCAATGGGCCGGCCGGGTGCACCGATCGGTCCATTGCTGTTCAACGCGTACAGGGGTACAACGCGTACTCGCACACATTGAATGCAATGGGCCGGCCGGGCGCACCAATCGGTCCATTGCGGTATCAACGCTGTATAGGGGTACAACGCGTACCGCGACACATTGAATGCAATGGGCCGGCCGGGTGCACCGATCGGTCCATTGCTGTTCAACGCGTACAGGGTACAACGCGTACCCGCACACATTGAATGCAATGGGCCGGCCGGGCGCACCGATCGGTCCATTGCGGTATCAACGCGTACAGAGGTACAACGCGTACCCGACACATTGAATGCAATGGGCCGGCCGGGTGCACCGATCGGTCCATTGCTGTTCAACGCGTACAGGGGTACAACGCGTACCCGCACACATTGAATGCAATGGGCCGGCCGAGTGCACCGATCGGTCCATTGCTGTTCAACGCATCCCTGTACAAGTGACTGGCATATGTCACCATGCCTGTCTCAGATGAACATATGCCAGCCACAGATAGCTCCCAGGGAGTGAGGGGCACACCTACAACACGACAGCCTGTCCAAACTGTATCATAAGGCATGTAAGGCTGCATTTCCTATTGTGTGTATGTTGGTGTACATGTTGTCCTGTGGGTGTCACCTGGGGGCAGCCACCCCCAGGCTGTGCACGTGTTCATGGGGACAGGATCCTGGGTGTTACGTGTACATGACCACTGTGATGTGCAACTGTTCATATCTGTGCATGCGCCATGGTCACATTTCACGGTGGTGTATGTGTATGTCATGTCACATACCCCGTGAGTCCCATGTGGGATGGTATGTTTGAGCCAGGGTGTCCCAGTGGCACAATAGTGATGGTCCTCCACAGTCTGTGTGCATGTAGTGTTTACAATGTCTCTGATTTCATGTGCACAATGGGAGACAGTCTCCACATCCACGTTGTGTGTGCATGGACTTTGATGTTGTGCGTGTGTGTGTCACAGACGTCCATGTCTGTCCTGCAGTGGCAAGTGGGACCACTACCTGTGGGGGTCATGGTTGTTTTGCTGTGGTGTATACATGATACTCCATGTAATGCCAGTGTCCATGTGGCAATACAGGGTCCCTGGGAATGTACCTGTCATTGAGCTGTGATGCCTGGGGCACATCTGTCCTCACATGTCACTGTGAAGGGTGATTGTGACACGGCAGCAGGAGATGGGAACTGTGACACGGCCTCATGATATCCAATGGGCCAACCTGGGACTTATTGATGCCACTTGTTGAACCGTGATGACAGATGTTGGCCATGTATGTACCATACATGTCCTTACGGAACTGCACACTTCATGTAGTTGTGCCTCTTAATGATGTATGATGTGATATTGAGTGTGTTCAATGCCGCATATGTGGGGTGACTGACAATCTTGCTTTCTTCTCCTCTGCACTGCAGGGCTCCTGCTGTCCATAGACCATTCCCAGACCTGGCAACGATGGTGGAACGGGACAGCATCCGACGGTACCACTTCACCAGGCAGCTGATTGAGGATTTGGCAGTGCAGTTGGCCCCACATTTGCAGCCTGGCCGGCCGTATCCTACAGCGCTGACCCCCAAGGTGAAGGTGATGGCAGCCCTACACTTCTTTGCCACCGGTACCTTCCAACATACTGTGGCGACTGCTGGTGGGATGTCACAGACCATGTTGAGCCGTGTGCTCCGCGATGTTTTGGAGGCAATGTTGCTATTCCTGAACCGGTACATCTATTTCCCTAGACTGCAACGACTCACTGACGTGAAGAGTGACTTCTATGCCCTGGGGAGGATGCCGCATGTCATTGGCTCCATTGATGGGACACATGTGGCTTTGGTACCACCACAGGCCCAGGAGCAGGCCTACCGTAACCGCAAGCACTACCACTCGGTCAATGCACTGGTGGTGTGTCTTGCAGATATGACCATCACACACGTGTGTGCCCGTTTCCCTGGTTCAGCACACGATGCCTTTGTGATGAGGAGTAGTCGCATCCCCAGGATGATGGCACAGATGCAGAACCAGCGTGCCTGGCTTGTCGGTGTGTACTGACTTTGTGCCATTGTGTGTGATCTGATCTGTAGTATTCCGCCCACTTTTCCAAGTCAGCTAATGTGCACTTGTCTGTCCGTAGGTGACTCGGGATACCCCAACATGCCGTGGTTGCTGACACCCCTCAGGAACCCTGTGACACCAGCCCAGATGCGCTACAATGAGGCACATGGTCGGACCAGGAGAGTGATTGAGCGGACATTTGGTCTCCTGAAGAGCCGCTTCCGCTGCCTCGACAAGACAGGAGGGTCCCTCCCATATGCCCCAGCGAAGGTGTGCAAGATTATCATCGTCTGCTGCATGCTCCACAACCTGGCAGTGCGGAAGGAGTTGCCTCTCATCCAGGATGACAATGACCAACATCCGCCTCCTGTGGAGGATCCTGGCCTGGACCACGATGCCAGTGATGATGATGATGATGAGGGTGATGTCCGCACACAGCTCATCACCAACTTCTTTAGCTGAATGTGAGTATCCTGAGGTGTCATGTCAATGATGTGAGTTGGCATGATATGTGTAGGTGGTGCTCTGGTGCTGTTGGAGTGTGTCCATGGGCTACTTGACTGGATGTGTGTAGCGATGTGTGCTTACAGGTGGTCTGTACTCCCCAACAGTGTTGACATGCTAACTTGGTTCTGGGTGGGTATCTTGTAACATGTATTGTGCATGTGTTTTGCTGTTCTGTCCTGTTCTCCATTGCTTTTGACTGTGTGTCATTTCTGTCCTTCACAGGGTACTTTCAGATTCGTTTGGTCAACTGTGTCCACCGACGACGTGATTGTACTTCCAGGGTGGTAGCTGTTGTGTCCCTACAGGTGATGTGCGCCACACCCATGGACTTCCTTCCTTCTACAGTTGTTGACTGTGTGCCCGCTGCCAGGTCGGATTACCTTGCATCTGTAGTGGTTACGACATGTTGCAACTGTGTAATAAACCTGTGCTTCACTTTGTGATGTGCGTTGTCTGTGGTCACACATTTGACTGCCATTTGCTTACTGCACCTGTGGGCTACTTGACTACAACTGGGAATAGGTGTGGTGTCTGTGCATTGCACCGTCTTCCCTGGCAACATCAGTGTAGGCAATGAGTCAGATGGCCTAGGTGTGTATGTGTTGTGTAGCCCTGGTGGTGTGTCTCCCTCATATGTGTCACGTTGCCTTTACTCACATGCCTGTGTTGTACTTGCTGTTGCAGTTCGCATACACAGTGTAATTTTGCAGTTCATCATCCCCATGACAGCACCCACATTGGAATCACAACAGAGGCAAGTATGGTGTATTAGTGTGTTTATTGTGATACATTTGTGTGAATAGTGCATAGGATGGTTAGTGCTGTACATATATATTGCAATCAGAAGTTCCTAGGTGAATTGAAAGTCCTGGTAGACAAAATCCCCAGTATCGGGGCCACAGTTGTCTGAGACATTGGTCCAACTTGTACTCCCCATGTCATGTGTGGGAGTTGTGTTGCCGTCAACAGGGTGAACAGTTTGTGCACAAAGGTGAACATCCAGAACAGGTTCAGGCTTCCTGGGGGTTGCACTTGGCCATCGACCTCTCACTTGCCCCTCCTCGGACGACCCCTCTTCTTTGGGGGGGGCCCTCAAGTACAGGCTGCTGCGGTGCAGGGGACTCTCCTCCAGAGTCATCCTCCCTCCCTGTGGCAGTTGCAGTTTGTTCAGCACCAGATGTTGTTGGCACACAGGGAGGTGTGGACTGGTTGCTGTTCATCTGGCGGAGGCATTGTAATATGTCCCTGTGCACCGCCGTCATCTCTTGCAGTGCGTCCCACTTGGACTCCACGCGGGACATGTGTGAGTCCAAGCGGGCATGATGGGCAGCCTGCTGCTGTTTCATGTCTCTGAGGAGCCCCACTACCTGGCTGAGATCTCCGGTGCTGGACTGGTACGCATCGGCTATGCGTACCAGTTGTGGGTCATCATGCACACCAGCAACCTCTGCAAGCAGCGACCTCTGTCTCCCACCCCTCCACCACCCCTGCCGACATGTGCAGTGCGTGCAGTGGCATGCACAGATGACCCTGGTCCCCCTTGGGGGTTGGTGGTGGTGGTGGTGTCCATGGCCCCACGTTGGTCCAGGGTCCCTGTGCTGGTGGTGCTCCTTGTTCTGTCCATGTCGGCAGGGATGGTATTTGTGGTGACAGTCGTTGGAGGGGTGGGTGCAGGGGTGCAGCTGGTGGTCCTGCTGGTGCTGCAGCTGGTGGTCCTGCTGGTGCTGCATGTTGACTTGCACCGGATGTGCCAGGTTGGTCTTCTTCGTCCGAGGAGGGCAGAGGCTGTACGACACCAGTGAGCTCCGTATCCTCTTGAGCCTGGGACTGGGACTCCTCAGCGTCTGCTGCTGTGTCCCCATCATCACCTGTTTTTGGGAGACACACACAATGTATGTAATGTTTCTGCAGGCATCAATGGTTGACACACCTGACAGTTGTGACTGTGCCTCTGGGTGCGGGCCTGTACATTGCATTGTCCTAAGTTGTCACAGTCAGGGGTTGATATTGGTGTAGCACATTGTCCTGCATTATTTGGGCATTTCTATGTATTTGTTGGGGTGTGAACATGGTCTGCATTGGTTGTATTTGGTTGACAGCCGGCCCTCCTTCCCACCCAGCCAGTCAGTTATCCCACCATGGACTGTGCTTGCATTGCAGGGAGTGAAAGTTGTCTTTCAGGATGTCAGTCAGTGGTGTCCTGCTGTTGGTTGTTGCACAGTTGCCAGCAGGGCCTTGTGCTCCCCACAGCAGTAGCCAGTGTCAGCCATCTTGTCAGTTGTTTTCCACTCCCTGTGATGTGAGCATGGTTCAGGGTGGTGTTGATGGGACAGTTGTGGGGGTGAGCTATGTCTGTGACTATGACTCCCATCATGCTATTGCCTCCACCCCACTTCCCAGCATTCCCATACTTACTTGCTTTTGTGGGGAGTTCAGTGTGTGTGGGTGTGAGAGCATTGGCAAGATGGCTGACAGTGGTGTCCTGCTGTTGGTTGGTGTGCAGTTCCCAGCATGCCCTTGTGCTCCCCACGACACAGCAACAGTGTCAGACATCTTTGATGGGCCTTTCCACTCTCTGTGGGATGTGCATGCGTGAGTGTGAGCTTGCTGGGCCATGTGGTGGGGGATGTAGAGCTGTGCCTACGACTCCCATCATGCTATTGCCTCCACCCCCTTCCCAGCATGCCCATCCTTCCTTCCTTTTGACTCTGCTTCCCTGTGGGGTGGGCTGCCTGTGCTGACAGGATGGCTGGGAGTGTTGTCCTGGCAGTTGTTTGGCTAAAAGTCCAAAGAGTGTCCCTGTGCTTCACACAACATAACCCAGGGTGGAGGTTCTTTGTGGGATCTTGAGTTAGGATGTGAGGCATTGCATTCTCCCAGGTGGGTTATGTGGAGTATGTGTTGAGGGGGTGTGTGAGGGGAGGTGCTTGTGACTATGGTCAGTGCTGCAAGTCCTCCTTCCCACCCAGCCAGATATCCCACCATGGAACGTGCTTGCATTGCAGAGAGTGCAAGTTGGCTTTCAGGATGTCAGGCAGTGGTGTTGTGCTGTTTGTTGGTGCACAGTTCCCAGCAGGGCCTTGTGCTCCCCACAGCAGTAGCCAGTGTCAGCCATCTTGTCAGTCCTTATCCACTCCCTGTGATGTGAGCATGGTTCAGGGTGGTGTTGATGGGACAGTTGTGGGGGTGAGCTATGTCTGTGACTATGACTCCCATCATGCTATTGCCTCCACCCCACTTCCCAGCATTCCCATACTTACTTGCTTTTGTGGGGAGTTCAGTGTGTGTGGGTGTGAGAGCAATGGCAAGATGGCTGACAGTGGTGTCCTGCTGTTGGTTGGTGTGCAGTTCCCAGCATGCCCTTGTGCTCCCCACGACACAGCAACAGTGTCAGACATCTTTGATGGGCCTTTCCACTCTCTGTGGGATGTGCATGCGTGAGTGTGAGCTTGCTGGGCCATGTGGTGGGGGATGTAGAGCTGTGCCTACGACTCCCATCATGCTATTGCCTCCACCCCCTTCCCAGCATGCCCATGCTTCCTTCCTTTTGACTCTGCTTCCCTGTGGGGTGGGCTGCCTGTGCTGACAGGATGGCTGGAAGTGTTGTCCTGGCAGTTGTTTGGCTAAAAGTCCAAAGAGTGTCCCTGTGCTTCACACAACATAACCCAGGGTGGAGGTTCTTTGTGGGATCTTGAGTTAGGATGTGAGGCATTGCATTCTCCCAGGTGGGTTATGTGGAGTATGTGTTGAGGGGGTGTGTGAGGGGAGGTGCTTGTGACTATGGTCAGTGCTGCAAGTCCTCCTTCCCACCGAGCCAGATATCCCACCATGGAACGTGCTTGCATTGCAGAGAGTGCAAGTTGGCTTTCAGGATGTCAGGCAGTGGTGTTGTGCTGTTTGTTGGTGCACAGTTCCCAGCAGGACCTTGTGCTCCCCACAGCAGTAGCCAGTGTCAGCCATCTTGTCAGTCCTTATCCACTCCCTGTGATGTGAGCATGGTTCAGGGTGGTGTTGATGGGACAGTTGTGAGGCTGAGCAATATCTGTGCCTACTACTCCCATCATGCTATTGCCTCCACCCCCTTCCCAGCATGCCCATGCTTCCTTCCTTTGACTCTGCTTCCCTGTGGGGTGGGCTGCCTGTGCTGACAGGATGGCTGGGAGTGTTGTCCTGGCAGTTGTTTGGCTAAAAGTCCCAAGAGTGTCCCTGTGCTTCACACAACATAACCCAGGGTGGAGGTTCTTTGCGGGATCTTGAGTTAGGATGTGAGGCATTGCATTCTCCCAGGTGGGTTCTGTGGAGTTTGTGTTGAGGGGATGTGTGAGGGGAGGTGCTTGTGACTATGGTCAGTGCTGCGAGTCCTCCTTCCCACCCAGCCAGATATCCCACCATGGAACGTGCTTCCATTGCAGGGAGTGGAAGTTGTCTCTCAGGATGTCAGTCAGTGGTGTCCTGCTGTTGGTTGTTGCACAGTTGCCAGCAGGGCCTTGTGCTCCCCACAGCAGTAGCCAGTGTCAGCCATCTTGTGAGTCCTTTTCCACTCCCTGTGATGTGCGCATGGTTCATGGTGGTGTTGATGGGACAGTTGTGGGGGTGAGCAATATCTGTGACTACGACTCCCATGATGCTATTGGCTACACTGACTTGCCCAGCATACACAGAATTCCTTTCTTTCAGTGGTCTTCACTGTGTGTTGGTGTTGTAGTGGTGGCTACATGTCTGGATGTGTTTGTTAGTTATATTTGTGCCACTGCCTAGCTGTAGTTGTAGTTGTGTTTGTACATGTGATGACACGGTTAAATGTAACTTTGAGATGGCATGTGTTGTGTTTATCTGACTGACATACACATTTTGGGATGATTCTGTTCTGGTTGCTGTGTAATTGCTATGAGTGCATGGTTTGACTCTCCCCTTGACAGTGATGTGTGTGTGTATTGTGGCAGAATATTGTGTACATTTGTTGTGTACTCACCAGGCTCTGGGATGTTCTCTAGTCCATAGACGCTCACTGGCGGAAGGATGGCCCGCACCTTCTCCTCCCAGGGCCTGAGGTATACTGGCTTGGCAGGAGGGCCACTGCCGGTGTATTGGCTCAGGAGGTAGTCCTTCTTGAGCAGCTCCCGTACCCTCCTGCGCACGTCATACCACCTGTTCTGGATGTCAGTCTTTGTGCGCAGACATGGTGATTGTGCGTTCACCCTGTTGATGATCCTCTCCCACATCTTGGTTTTCTGGGAGATGGGTGTCTGTTGGACCAGTGTGCCAAACAGCTGTGGCTCTACCCTGAGGATCTCGTCTACCAGGACTTCCAATTCACAATCTAGGAACTTGTGATTCTTCTTGGGGGGCATGGTGATGGGTGGTGATGGTGAGTGATGTGTGTGTTGGTGTGCAGGTGAGGGTGTGTGAGTGTGTGTTTTGCTGGGTGTATGTGAGGTAGCTATTTGTTGGTGTGCTGATGGTGTGTGGCTTGTGTGAGGGATGAGCTGTGGGTGTGTGGTTGCTGTCTGTTGAGTGCTGGCAGTAGAATAGCATTTGCAAAGGATCATGGTTGGGATTTGTGTCCTTTATATGGGTGGAGTTGTGGGTGTGTCTTTGTTCTCTGTCCCCACCCCCCAGTATTTATTGGCTTTGTAATTGCTTGTTTGGCCTTTTTTTGTGTATTTTTCCTTAGTACTTTCTGTGCATGTTGGAAACGTTCTTGTGACCGAGTCGGACCCTGCATTTGTCTCGTACGGTCTTCTCCGTTTCGTTCACGCTGTGTTTGTGCAGTTTTCTATGCTGCGTACGCGTCGGTCACGGTGTTTTGTGTTACTTCGGCTCGGTTTTGTATGCGTGTCGGTCGTACGGCTTGTCCTCCGTACGACTCGGTCGTGGTTTTCGCGCCTTGCATCGTACTTTGCGGTTTGGAGTTCGCGTGTACGTGTACGTTCGGTTGGATTTGTTCCGGGTGCGTGTCGGTCGGTTCGATTCGCGTGTTTTTCCGGCCGGATTGCTGTTTTCCGTGCGGCTCGGTCGTTCGGCTTGGGTTCAGTACGTGTCGGTCGGATTTTGCACGCCTTGCATCGTACTTGGCGTGTCGGGCGCCACAGGTACGTGTCGGTCGGAATTAATTCCGGCTCCGAGTCGGTCGGTGCTTTTTCCGGCCCGAATCGGAATCGACCCCTGAGTGTTTAATTGTTGAAAACTGCAATAAAAATATATTTTTTTAAAGAACATTTAGATATTTAAGCGATATTTTCAAATTCAACTTCGGTTTCTCAGTAGTGCTATTTCGTGTGGCTTCAGGAGAAAGTAAACAACCACCGCTTCTTACACCGGATTACACTCCAATAAAGTTATATAACTTCATGCAATTGACAATTATACACAGTGCAAGAAAGATGAAACAGTTACACGTGCGTACTTTTAGGTAATGCTGAATAAAACCAATGGGATCAGGAATGGCCCCCATGCACATGTAACGGTGTGCTTGTTCCTATGTTTCTATAGGTCTACGTAACTGCATGTCTACATGCCACGGCTAAACGTGATCAGACTCTGCATACCCATGCAGTTTACGCGGTCTACGGAACAGGTCTTGGCATCTTTTCACTCACGGACTTCAATAAGTAGTGTGGAGTGTGCAGTCTCAATGCACACCAACCCTTCCTCCAAGTGGGGCAGCCCTCACATCTTTTGCCCTGACATGTTCGCTCCTCTGTGGCTTGATGGCCTCCCTCTTTTCATCTGTCTCTCTACACACTTTCTGCCCCCCCAAACGGAGGTGACGGGATGGGATCCCAATTTCGTAATATCACCAGCTGCCTCAAAAACATAAACGAGGGTTTAAACTAAAGAGAAGGGCTCAAAACACAACCAACCGAATCTATCACCGAAAAATGGATTTCACTAGGAAGAAAATGGGTATTCAAAATAATCACCCGAAAACGTAACATTTTCACTAGTGCAAACCAATACTTCGCTGGGCACCTAAACACAACAAACTCTCCAAAACACATTAAAATCTAATTTTATTAACACTCGCTTGAAAAATAAAACAAAATAAGAAATGGCAACCTCTTCTACTGTACAGAGCTGCATTGCAAGGATTCTGTGGGGAAACCAAATTGTGCTGTCTTAGTAAAGTGCAAACAGAAGCTAACCCTGTGAACGTGCAAGTGTCTACTGGTTCAAAAAGAGAACACCCCACAAGTGGCATTCCATTCACAATGATCATAGAAAAAGACCTATGAAGAGTGTGGGAGCGGAAGAACCAACAGCGGCCACGTCGATGGGTCGCGGGTCCGGGGCTTTATCACCTATTCATCGCGTGAGCTTGATACTCATGGGGGAGAAAAGGATACAGCAGTTTTAAAACTAAAAAGCGAGCCCAGGCTGTGCAATGCAAGTGTCCAGCAACGACTGATAAGAGCATAGGGTTTACACTTTGAAACCCAACTACTGTGGAGTCCTTCATGAGACAATCAAAGGACAGGTAGCTCTAAAGGATTCAGAATAAAAGCAACCTCTCCGAAAATACTAAATAAAGCGCACATTGAAATATACCCATTAACTGGTGGGAGCGGAGGGCGTAAATAATCATCATTAATAGAAGGATCCTTAAGGAATATAGAGACTGCGTGTCTACGTGACAGGTATAGGGGAGACATCACAATAATCATTACATTTCCAGTACATTCCAGACTGAGTATTCTCTCACAGATACCAATGAAAAAACACCCGAGCTCCGCTTTTGATGCCATCAAACAGTTACTTTTATTTACTGCTTTTCACTACTCCCATTGGCTTGAAGCATTCTACTGACAATACACCTACTTAGAGAAATGCCCAACCCTACAGGTGAAGCTCAGCAAATAATTCGCAGATGTGTGTTGATATACACCAGAGAGCCACTTCACCCAATGGAACTCCACTTACGTTCGTACACGATTAGCAATTGACTGATGCAGCACTGCCACCTGCTGTATACAAGGAACATTTACATTTTAGAATGTCCAATGTCTCCGATAATATGCAACTCCTGCGCAAGTGAAAACAAGCACAAGCGCGCGCGCCTCGCGCGGCAGCAGGGGGAGGGGAGAGAGGAGGGGGCCTGCGCGATTCCCTTGCGGGAGCGAGCAGCAAGGCGCGATAATTGATAACATATGGCGCCGCTGCTCGCTCCCACAAGGGAATCGCCAAACATGCACGTGTTGCCATTGAAAGCAATGCAACGCGTGCACGTTTTTGGGCGAAAAGGGAACCGATGGCTAAAGGTCTTTTCTATGCAGCGCATGCGCGCTGCGTAGGCGAGACCTAAAAATGGGTTCCCCATTTAGAGATAGTTGATTTCCGGTAATTCAATGATTCCGGTAATTGCATTACCTCAACCTTTAATCATGACGTGATCGCAAATTGAGATGTAAATGAGGAATAATGTGGAGGAACAAGGGGGCATATTAGCAAGACCGGTGATAAAATTATCGCCATTTTAGCGGCAGGAAACTGCCGCTAAAACGGTGATAACGGGCTTGCTAATATGCAGGTATAGAATTCCATAGAATCCCAGGTTAGATGTGCAGGACATCTAACCTGGGCTTCTATTGGAATTCTATAACGCATATTAGCAAGCCCATTATCGTCGCTTTAGCGGCAGTTTCCTGCCGCTAAAACGGCGATAATTTTATCGCCGGTCTTGCTAATATGCCCCATGGTTTCTGCATGATTTACCTCTTTATTGGTGCAGAATTAGAACCAGCTTTTTGCCGTTACTAATGGGCTCCGATATCCCATGCAGAAACTGATAATACTACAGTATTTAATACAGGACTTCCTCTTCTCTATACATGAAAGAATCGTGTTAAATGTATAAAATACTACTTATCCCACATTTAGCGCATTTTCCTACCACCTAAACTCCAAACGAGGCCTTGGTATGGCTATGTTACATAATTATCTAGCATGGTTTCTGATATTAGTATGGCCTCATTTATTAATCACTTATGCAACCATGCGGAAGGGCGCCATTTTGTACTACGGAACGAGAGCCTACAGCCTGTCGCAACTTCATTGTTTCCGTACTGCACAGGGGTACTACGGTCCTCATTTATAAGACTCCTTGCGCCTCCGGAACGTCACTTTTTTTTACGTTCCGTGGCGCAGAAGCCTGTGTGATATTTATCAGGTAGCACTAAGCCACTTTTTTTGGCTTAATGCTGCCTGATAAATATCAGTCCCTTTAACGCAGTGTTCTGCATTAAAGGGGCGTGCAATGGGTGTTGCTGGGGGCTGTAGTGTCCTCTGGCCGGATAGCGGTGCAGTCTACCCGTGCTCGGAGGCCTCACGCTAGCGCTGGCGCGTGTCGTCACGCGCCGGCTATAAAATAAAGGGGCATGGCCCGGCTCAGGCAGTCGGGACCACGCGGTTGAACACACAAGCAGTGTCCCATATTTATTACGGCCGCAGCGCTAATTAGATGCACGCACGCGCCGCATATCACACTGGCAACGAGGCGGAAACGAGCCCCAGGGCAGCACTTAATGGGCTTTGATCTCTGGAGTGTGTGTGAGCCTTTGATCTAGGCCGTGAGACCACGGAGGTGCTGACTGCCCTGTGCAGGCCGGCTGTGTGCCCCTGGCAAGTCTGCTGTATCCAGTGAGGGCCCTGCAGCCCCTGGAAGTGCCTGGAAAGAAGGGGGGACATCTCTGCTCACCCTGTTGGAGCCCACGCATGTGTGTGCCCCCAGCACCCTGGAAGAGGAGGATGCCACAGTGAGGCCTAGCACCCACAGGCCACAGGGGAAGACCCCGCCACGCCTTCGTCACCCTCGGCCAGGCGGCTACTTCCGCACCCAGGAGGTAAGCAGTGCACGTGCCGCGATGTGTGACTGCGTCTGCGCCAAGATGGCGTCCATCCCCGCCATTGAGCCCTTTGTGGTAGACGGCGCCCCCTCATCCCTTGCCCCGCGATGGAGGGACTGGACTGACCGTCTCCAGTTTTACTTTGAAGGGGCGGGCATAGCCCGGGACAGGCGCAGAGCCCTACTCCTCCATCTGGGAGGCAAAGACATCCACTGCATTTACAAAACCCTGGTGGAGGCCACACCCAAAACGTACGTGACGCTGCTCAACGCCCTAAATGCGCACTTCGAGCCGATGGCGAACAGGGACTATGAAAGATTCATCTTTCGCCAGGCCAAACAAGAAGCGGAGGAGTCATTAGACACATTCCACGGGCGGTTGAAAGAACTGGCCAGCACGTGCGGATTTCGAGATGAACAGGAAGAAATCCGAGGTCAGATAATACAAGGGTGCTACTCGTCCAAACTCCGAGTGAACATCCTTCAGGAGGCCGGCAAGTCTCTAGCGGACATCCTCACCCTGGGCTGGTCAAAAGAACTATTGCAAGCTAGAGCATCCCACATGGAGGCGGCCCTCCACCGACCCATCAGGACGGAACAAGTCAACGTGGTGGAAAGTGCGAATGTGGTGAGGCCCAAAACGCGCCAAAACTCAAAACAGCAAGACAAGAAAAAGGAATGCGGCTACTGCGGAGGCACGCCCCATCGCATGCAAGACTGCCCAGCGAGAGGGAAGAAGTGCAGTGCTTGCGGGTGGATGAACCACTTCGCGGCTGTATGCCGGTCTGCAAAATCACGGAAAGAAGCAGCACAGACAGTGGCTGAAGCACACGACAGTGAGGACATGGACGATGACGCGGGAGACTACCCGGTCCACTACGTACTCGCAGTAGACCAGCGACGGCGGAAGAGACGACGACTTCCAAGGTGCAGAATCAAGATCCACCACCCGGATGTGAGAGCAACCATAGACACTGGGGCCTCGATCGAACTAATGGCGGCCAATGTGTACAATCAACTAAGTCCACGCCCGCCGCTACGTGAAGCAAGGATCAGAGTATTTGCATATGGACAGAAGACACCCATCCCGCTCCTGGGATGTTTCAAAACTGAGCTGAGACACCAGGACCTCAAGATCCCCACATGCAGTGTACGTGACCAAGGAAGGGAGCGGAATGCTGATAAGCGGACACTCAGCAGAAGAGCTGAAGCTAATATCATTCGCCATGGCGGTACAAGAGGAGGAACTGGAGGCCATCATGGAGGAGTTCGAAGACGTCTTCAAAGGCATTGGATGCCTGAAAGGGAAAGAAGTCTCTCTCCACATTGACCCGTCAGTCCAACCGGTGGCGCTGAGGTACAGGTGTATTGCATTCCACTTGCGGAAGAAGGTCGAAGAAGAGCTAGAAGCACTGGAGAAGCAAGGGATTATAGAGAAGGTCAGTGGACCCACCCCCTGGGTGCAGGGCCGGCGCTAGGCATGGGCAGTGTGGGCAGCTGCCCAGGGCCCCGCGCCTGCTCGCAGCCATGGGGCCTCGCACCTTTAAAGACATCAGAAAGGCCCAGGGGGCCCCTGCGAGTTTATATTTTTCTTTTTTATGTCAATCTCCCCTGCTGGCCCGTCTCTGTGGGCCTAATGGCTGCATCTGCATGTTGATGACAGCAATCAGACAGGTAATTTGAGTGCCCTTGCCTGTGAAGTGGCCCTGCCCGTGTATGAATAAAAACAGAATATCCTGCAGGGGCACAGCAAAGGATAGAGTGGCGATGGCGGCGCATCACAATGGAAACTGCTCACCGAGGACAAGTGGAAAGGGAGCAGAGAGGTGAATAAAATGGGCAAGACAAATGGAATACAGTGGGGGGGGAGCAGATAGGTGTGTGCGCTGCATTGAGACAAGAGGTGCACACATATGAGCAGAATCCGCATGCAAAAGTGGATGGAGCAGGGTTTAAAGTGTGCTGGGTCACTCAAGTCACAGACCCGGTAGTAAATTAAAATGGACATTGAAAAGGGGCCCTATATTCATGTCCTTAACTTTGCCTGCAAAAACATTGATCCAGTTTCTGCACAATGAATGAAAGTTCTGAAAAACAGGTGATGAGACGGGCCCACTATCCATTTTTGCCCTCACCCTCAGAGGGAAAAAACAAATCTTAACTCTGCAGCAGTGCCACATTTCGCTACCTTTAATGCAACTTCAGTGAGACTCGTTATAGTTCTTGCACAGTCTCATCATGTCAGACCTGAGCATGTTCAATATTATATACAAGGAAGCTGTAGATGCTGCTTATTCATCTTATGCAACTAATAACCACTGACAAAGCCAATAGTACTGGCTTGTTCTAGGTGTAATTTTACTTGTTGTAATATTTATCTGGAGGCAATGACAGGTCTTTTCAACCCACTTAAAGCCCTGCTGTCAGTTCAGTATGTAGGCCACTTTTTTGGCTAGTTGTTGACCTGCTTTATCGTCAGGTGACACTGTTTTTACTGTTGATTTTTATGATATTTAAGCAAACATTGCCTGCAGCAAACTCAAATCAGTGCAGTCTTCCATACCTTACAAAACACTTATACCACATGTCTTTACAAGTTGAAAACTGCCCTAGTTTGCAAACATGGGAACTTTTCTAGCTAACTAACTCCCTAATGGGGCCCCTTTATTTTGGTACAGAGGCCTATTTTCTGTCCCAGTCTGATGCTGCATGTTAGGCAGGGCCACTGGACTTATGCGACTGTGCGGTGGCGGCGATTTCTGCATAATTATGCATTTGACGCATTTGCCACATAATCCATCAGATGCTGCATAATCTACAGATTTTAATAACAAAATTGCTTTCTATCTCAAACAGTTCAAAAGTTACTAAAAATGCAGCTACACGTCTTGCTGCATGTGGGAAGGCCCTTGAAAAGCTGGAATAGTCAACTTTCTGTTTCCCACTACTAAATTTGGGTGTTAAATTGGTACTAATGGGGTGCAACCAGTGCCCAAACAGTGTTACCAAGTTTAAAAATGGCAAAAAAATGAAGTAATACTATTTTAAAATGTGCCGGGTTATGCTGCATAATTTGCCTTTTCTTGCCACATAATTTACTCACCCTGCCACATAATTTAACCGTCTCCTGCCACATAAATCCAGTGGTCCTGTTGTTGGGGTAATCCATGGCAGTAATTTTGTTCCTGTTTATATTTCCCAAGCTTTACTGAATCTTGCATTCCCCAAGAGTGCTAGCTATTTCCAGCATGTGTGTTTGTGTATTTTATTTCACAGCATATTACTCTTGGATGATGCACCCTTTGTACTGAGTCGCCTCCAGGTGTTTATAACAGGCTACAGTTGAGCACTTTGGAGTTGAGGCTGCAGGCAGTACAACTTTCACACTGTGCCTGTCTGTGGGTCAAAAGGTGTTCAGATTACATGACCATTCAAAATATGGCCTCTCTGCAGAGCACAAAGAGCAATGGTCCTGCATTGCAGTTGTGATTCTATGCAAGTGTGTGTGAAGGAGCTACTTATTGGTCAAAACAACAAGGTGAAAGTAAAATCATTTATTGTAGTTACTCATTTAGCTTAAACTGCTAACAACCATTGACAAAACCCAAGCGTTGCATTTTGTCAATGGTTGTTAGCTGTTAACTGTGTGGGCGAGGGTGATTTTAATTTAAAGGAAAAAAAATAACTTTCTTAGCCGGCCCGATCCGATCCCGCGTCGTATCTGCTTAGGGGCCTCACATGTTCTTATTCTGCCCGGGGCCCCACATATCCTAGGACCGGCCCTGCCTGGGTGTCCCCGATCGTAGTGGCACGGAAACCGAAACAGCCTGGGCAGGTCCGCATCTGCGTCGACATGCACCTCCCAAACGCCGCGGTGAAAAGGGAACGTCACCTAACCCCTCCATCGACGACATCTTGGGAGAACTGAACGGGCGCAAAGTGAGCTTCAAGATGGACCTACGGTCCGGCTATCACCAACTGCCACTACACCCGGACTCTCGATACATCACCACCTTCTCTACGCACGTCGGTCTCAGGAGATACTGACGCCTCAACTTCGGGATCTCGAGCGCCGCGGAGGTGTTCCAAAACACCATCCGTGAAGTCCTCAGCGGGCTCCCAGGGGTCTTGAACGTAAGCGATGATCTACTAATATACGCATCGACGATGGAAGATCACCACCGTAGACTTCGCGGGGTTCTCCAGAGGATCAAAGAGTCCGGACTGACCCTACACAAAGAAAAGTGCCAGTTCTTAAAGAACAAGATCAGCTTCTTTGGCTACACGTTCTCCGACAAAGGAGTGGCCCCGGACCCCGACAAGGTGCGGGACGTCCAGGAAGCCCCAGCACCCTCCAACATCTCGGAAATAAGGAGCTTCCTAGGGATGGTGAACTTCTGCGGGCGGTTTGTCCCGGACTTATCCAACCTCACAAAGCCCCTCAGGGAACTGACGAAATCCACCATCACGTGGCAGTGGGGCCCCGAACAGGAACAAGCCTTCAAGGACACCAAAGCAGCCCTGTCGGCAGACACAACACTGTCATACTTCGACCCGGCCCGATCCACCAACGTCACTGCTGGACGCCAGCCCATACGGGCTAGGAGCCGTGCTCACGCAGTTACAAGGAAATGGAGAGTGGGCTCCGATCGCATATGCGAGCCGCTCCCTGACAGACACGGAACAGAGATACTCGCAAATAGAACGAGAAGCGATCGCCATCCACTGGGCCTGTCGGGCACTTCCACGACTACGTGTATGGCCATCCATTCACAGTGTCCACCGACCATAAACCCCTCATTCCCCTGTTTCAAGGGTCAGCATCCAAGCCTCCCCCGAGGATTGAAAAATGGATCCTTCAACTGCAGAGGTATGACTACCGAGTAGAATACAAGCCAGGCTCATCCAATCCGGCGGACTACCTTTCGAGACATCCTAGGGCCGCCACCAAAGCGGAAGAAGAGGATGCAGAAGACACTGAGGAATATGTCCGGCTCGTATCCGAAAGATCCCGACCACTTCCCATGAGTCTTGAAACCATTGTAGAAGCCACCCGGATCGATGAATGCCTGCAGCTGGCCATAATAGCGGTCCAATCGAATGACTGGCGCCCCATTCTGTCCACCATGACTAGACGGACGCCGCAAGCACGGACCGTTTTGGAGTCAATTGTGCGGGTCAAGGATGAACTTTCCGTCGACAGCAGCGGTTGCCTACTCAGAGGCCCGCGACTGGTGATCCCATCAAGCCTTGCTCAACAAGCTGTGGACCTCGCACACAGGGGACATCAGGGCATGGGAAAAACAAAGAGTCGGCTGAGGGCCAAGGTGTGGTTCTCGGGGATGGACCCACTGGTTGAACAAACAGTCAGAACGTGCTCATGCTGCCAGGCATCAGGCCAACCAGATCGCCCTCACCCCGTCATCACCGAAGAAAACCCCCAACGGCCATGGGAGCGCGTGAGTGTTGACTTCGGACACCTCCCAGATGGACGCTATGCACTGGTGATCATCGATGACTACACGAAATACCCCGAAGTCAAGATTGTAGGGAGTCAGACAGCCACTGAAGTGATTACAAAACTCGAGAAAACCATTGCAACCCATGGAATATTCGAAATGGTGAAAACAGATAACAGCCCACCTTTCCATGGGCAAGAATTTGCAGACTATCTCAAGGCCTGGGGAATCCAACACCGGAAAGTGACCCCGCGCTGGCCCCAAGCAAATGGGGAAGTAGAGAGGTTCATGCGCACTCTCAACAAAGTAATACGCATCGCGCATGCGGATGAATCACCACTCGAGAGAGCCATATACAGTTTTCTGAGAGAGTACCGTCTGATGCCCCATCTCACGACCGAGGCAGCTCCGGGGCCGGCAAGCATGGGCCGAGTAGTGCGAGACACCATCCCGCATCACCCAAGCTGGACCCCGTCTCAGATTGACGCCGGAAAAGTCCTAGCCAACAGGACCAGTTCCAATGACCAAGCCAGCGCCGACCGTCGAGCCAGAATGTCGGGCATTCAAGTAGGGAACAGAGTCTACGTCAAGGACAGGTACCCCGGGAGCAAGTTCCGGCTTCCGTTCGAACATCAGCCATGGACAGTTATCCGCCGAACCAGCACCATGATAACAGCCAGAAGAGGAACCGAGGAAATCACACGCAACATCTCTTTCTTCAAAAGGGTACACGCCGGAACTCCGGACCAGCCGCTATCGGACAACCTGGACGCCAGACCACATCAACGACCAGAGGAGGAAAGACTGGATGGTGACCAAGGGATGTTCCCCGTGGAAAATCTGGACATGTCTGACCACGGCACCCCTTCGCTGTTTGGAACGCCAGACAGAGCCCTGCCAAGTTCCCCAGCGCGGTCTCCAGAGGGAGGGGTCTCGCAAGAGATGACCCCATCATTGCCATCCTCACGGGGAGAACACTCCAGATATGGCCTGAGAAGCAATCCGGCTCCATCCTCCCGCCTGGCAGGGTTCATGGTGTGATGAACCAAGGACTGGACTTTCATAATAGCCGGTAACAGATTTACGTATTCAGTGTTTTGTTTGTTGTTTAATAAAGGTTGGAAGGAATGTAGTGTCCTCTGGCCGGGTAGCGGTGCAGTCTACCCGCGCTCGGAGGCCTCACGCTAGCGCTGGCGCGTGTCGTCACGCGCCGGCTATAAAATGAAGGGGCGTGGCCCGGCTCAGGCAGTCGGGACCACGCGGTTGAACACACAAGCAGTGTCCCATATTTATTGCGGCCGCAGCGCTAGTTAGATGCACGCGCGCGCCGCATATCACAGGGGCGTTCCCAGCAACATCCATGGCCTTTTGACACTGCCTCAGATTTACGAGAAATCGTAAATCTGAGGCAGCACCAAAAGCTTATGCCTCCCCAGGGGAGGCGTAAGGGAGGCACAACGAGGAGAAATATCTTTATTTCTCCTCGGTTTTCCTTTTTCTATGCGTGCTGCATTCTACAGCACACATAGAAAGAGGAAGAAGCCTCTTGTGATTATTTTTGTACAGAAAGGTTTCCCTTCCTGTACAAAAATAATAATCCTCGCAACGCAGGCACCCTTGCACCATGGTGCAAAGGTGCCTGCGTTGGCGCATGACAGCCCATTGTGCGCCAGCGCAGGGGAAAAGGACAGGAATACGCCGTATCTTATAGATACGCGCATTCCTGCCCTTTTCTTTTGCCGTAGGGAAGCACAGCAGGAAGGCCTGTGGGGCTGCCCTACGGCAAAACCTCATGAATGAGGCCCCCCGAATTTAAAAGGTGCGCTAGCGCTACACAAATGATTTTCATCATGAGTTCTCAGGAAACCAGTTTTCTCTGTATCTGTGAATGGCACTTAAATGAAAATGCGAGGTATCGCTTTGCAAAGGCTGCACCTACATTCAGTGAATGATTTACGATGCCACTGACAGAATTTATAGCACGGTGGGAAAAAGTCAAGGTTTCATTGAAGTGGTACTTTTATAATTTCCCATAACTAGATCTTTGTAGCATCTCTAGATGGGTTAAGTCAACATAGTGACTAATTTCAGCAGTCATGAATAGAAGCACAGCTGCAGATTTGTTGACACGTCTCCCTTTTATAGAGGTCTGTTCTGCTAACTGATAACTTACTTAAAATGGAGCCCTTCCCTAAGGCAAAGAAATATTTTTTTGTCTGATTGGGAGTGGGTGCCTATTTACCATTCAGGGACACAGATGCTACGTTGTGTTTTTTATGAATAGCGGTGACTTCACTCACATGGCTATGTTGCTCAGGTGGCACCCCTCGACCATGGCAAAGATACCAAGGGCCCTCATGTAAACAAGGAAAATGGACCCCCCAGCCAGACTTGGCAGTAACAGAAAACTATTATTGGACTGCAGTGGGCCTTAACAACCCCATGCAGTGGGCCCCTTGCAACTTCATGCAACAATGTCACTGTGCCCGCTGAGCTGGTGATACATTTGTCCTTCAACGAATATATCTTAAATATGACGGTCCCCGGAAATCGGGGACGTTTTGTTTTTCTTGGCAGTAGGTGTGTTGGTTAAACTGAGGAGAGAACTTATATAGAAAGTCGAGATTCGTCAATATGTTTTCCTTGGTCATGTCTTATGCTTTCAATTGATCTTTTTTGTTGACGTTTTTAAACAGTATTTAGGGATTATTTATGAAACCACTTTGCGTCACTCTTGCACCATGCAACGTGGTGTAAGAGCTACGGAAACCTGAAGTCAGATTATTGAAGCCACACAAAGCCACTTTGCTTGGCTCTGAGTGGCTTCAAAAATCTGAAGTAACGCAACGCAGCGCAAATCGCTGCGTTGCGTTACTCTACCCTGGGAAGGCTTTCCATGGACTTTGCGTGGGTGTTCCCACCCAACTCCCATGGATTTTGACGCGTCCTCAGATTTACAAGAACTTGTAAACCTGGGGATGCGTTTACATCTTACACTTTCCTAGGGGAGGTGTAACAAGGAGTAATATCTCCATTTCTCCTTGTTTCTTCCTCTTCTATGGGTGCTGCATTCTGAAAGAGTCCCTTCCTGCACAAATCAATCCTGCATGTAAAGCAGGCACCCTTGCACTATGGTGCATGGGTGCCTGTGTTGAGGCTAGGCAGCCCATTGTGCGCCACTGCATGAGAAAGGACAGGAATGCGCCGTATTCCTTTAAATACGGCACATTTCTGCCCTTTCCCTGTCATGCAGCACAGCAAGGTGACTTGCTGCGCTGCACTGCATCACAAACCTCATAAATGAGCCCCTATTTATTTATTAGTATAGCGCAGCAGTCATGTATGTATTATGGCACCAAGAAAGAAAAGGCACCCTAATATTTACTAAAAAAAATAGAAAGTTAACAGGAAAAACAAGGTCTTCAGAGATTTCCGAAAACCAACATAGTCAGTTATCGAGTTCACCTCTAGAGGAATAGTGTTCCACATGGAATGCTCCTCGTCCACATCCCGCTTTCCTGACAAGTGAGATTGTCAATAGGGCCCTAGATTCAGAACTCAGAAGGCATGGTCGAACTCTGGGAACAAAGTCATCAAACAGAAATTTAGGACCTGGGCAAAAACACGCCCAATGCAAATGGCACAATACCTTGTGATAGATCCTTTGGGCCATATTTATGGCCAAAGTCGCACAGTGCAGCGCAGCAAGTCACCTTGCTGCGCTGCACTGCATGAAAGGGAAATAGCAGGAATGCCCCGTATTTAAGTCAATATGGCGCGTTCCTGCCTTTTCCCCTGCGCTGGCACTCTTTTGGCTGCCTAGCGCCAACACAGGCAACACTGCACCATGGTGGAAAGGTGCCTGCGTTGTAAGGAGGATTGCTTTTGGGCAGGAAGGTACCTTCCTGCAGAAAAACAATCCTCTGAGGTGTTTTCATATTCTGCAGCACACATAGAAAGAGGAAAAATAGAGAAATAAACATATTTCTCCTCATTACGCCTCACCTGGGGAGGTGTAGGTTTTCTGGCGCGTTCCCAGGACTACCACTTCTGGTAAATCTGGAAATGCGTCAAATTCCATGGATGTTGAATGGGAACACCCACGCAATGCCCATGGAAATGCCTTCCTGGCGCAGAGTAATGCAACACAGCGATTTGCGCTGCGTTGCGTTGCAATATTTGAGATTTATGAAGCCATTCAGGGCCCCGCAAGCTGGCCTTGCGTGGCTTCATAAATCTCATTTTAAATTTGCATCACTCGTGCACCACATTGTGTGGTGCAAGAGTGACGCGAAGGGGCTCGTAAATATGTCCCCTGGGTTAAACAGTACAGAGCCTGGTTATTTACAGACTGCTGTTACATGATCATACTATCGGAACCCTTAACTACATGTATATATTTAACAAAATTTTTAACAAATGTGGATTTTCTGCATGGATTCATACTTTAGAACAAAATGGTACCTAAGGAAGTAATTCTGATCGGAAAAAATAATTCTCTAAAACTGGTGCTACAGCGAGCTGTACGGGCATTCTCTGTCTAACACTTTAACCGAGGTATGCCCATAAGAATAGGACTCAAGATAAGTGTACATTAAAAAGCTGAATGGATACCCAGTGATATAAATAACAATGTATATTGTATAAATAGCAGAGAAATTTAATATGCTGAAATATATAACTGCATGACATAGATAAACAGCTGCCTCTCACCGAATCCTTTTATTGTGTTTCAATAAAAATTTCTGCCAGGACAAATAAATCTCTATATTGTGATGGGTGTTGCCACTAGCTCTAAAGATATAGGCGAAGCAACAGTAGATCTAACACCACATACACTGGCTACCATGGAGGCGCACCATTGATTCAACAATGACAGTACTTAGGTGGGAAGGGGCATGGCTGCCATTACCCTCCTTTCTCCATGTCATTTGTCCTGTTTCACGTGTGGGCAGATGGAGAGTGGTTACATGGATTGGTTATGAGGACTAAGAATGGATCAGGGAGTGGGGCCTAAGCTGTTCAATAAAGTTATGACTATAACCCTCTTCCAGAAAATCCTGTTCAATACCATCTGCCTCGCTTGGAAAGCATGGGAACGCCAAGGTACCACCCATGGGGGGAGCTTGATGTATAGTAATGCGAAGCAGTGCATTGCAGTGGTTAGTGTTAATTTTAGGCACTTCTTGTTTTGTGCTGGAAAGTAAATAACAAATCAACACTTTGCACTGGTTTGCGTCACTTTTAATAACATTGAACCAGCACACAGAGCAGCTAAATCTGGCCCTAAATATCACTGCATGTCACTGCTTCTACAAACGTCTAAAAAATGTTATTAATATTGCCACCTGAACACAGTTCAACTTAATAAACCTCTTCCAACATTCCCTTTTAGTGCCAAATTTTATGGCTAACCATCCATAACAGATCTAAACATGTTTCTAGTCAATATGTTTCAACCAATCTAAATTGCCACTGCAGCAATGAGTCTTTGTTACACACCTATGCCCAGTCACACTCATTAATTTCAGACTCCCCAGTGGTTTACTGTTCAACAGTCTTATTATGTCTCCATCATCTTCCACATTCTCCTTCCTTGCACAACAATACTGAAATGCTGTCTTCTCAGCCTTAGGACTTGAAATCACGCTAATCCCCTTCTAGATGCCTTTAAATGCATTCCTGCTGAGAGGTGAGAAACCCGGCAACCGGACACTACCACTGAAGTGGGAAAAATTAACTTTGACTACAGGTAAATGGACATGATATGAAGACCCTTAGAACCTGATTAAGAGTTGAGCAAAACTCACGAGGTTCCATTAATTATAGGTGAGATATTTACCGGGTCCTGAAGATACCTTCTATTGCAAGTTTCTGCCCTGGGAATGAGGCCTAGTTTGCTCATGCCATATTTAGTACACCATGGGGGTAGATTTACTAACATCTCACGCAACACAACAACCACAGTGGGGGGTATATCTATTAAGGAGTTGCATTGCCCTTGCGCCACGCAACGGGGCGCAAGAGCAACACAGCTCTTAAGTTTGATTTATCAAGCAACTCAAATGTCACCTTGCTTGGACTTGCGTGGCTTGACAAATCTTGGGTAACGCAACTCAGTGCAAATCACTGTGTTGCGTTTCTCCACCAGGGAGGCGTTCTATGGGTGGACATGCGTTTTTTCCACGCATCCACCCAAGGATTGGGGTGCATTCCCAGATTTAACATTAGCGGTAGACCTGGAAATGTGCCAAAAGCCTACGATGTCCCAGGCGAGGTGTAACAAGAAGAAGTATCTTAATTTCTCCTCGTTACTTCCTCTTTCTATGTGTGCTGCATTCTGTATGTGTGTTGGGGCTAGGTAGCAAATTGTGCGCCACCACTGGGAAATGACAGGAATGCACTGTATATTGGTCAGTATGGTGCACTCCTGTCCTTTCCCTATCTGGCAGCGCAGCAAGGTAACTTGCTGCGCTGCATGTTTATTTGTTAAATATGCCCCCAGATGTGGCGCATTGCATCAAGGGGAGTATGCTGAAGAATGCCATATACCCTCCCAGTACAAATACTTTACCACATTGGAAGTGTGCTGTACTGCACAGCACACATGCATGTTGAAAAAGTTATGAAAAATGGAAACATTTCTCTTTTTATTAACACGTGCCTCAAAGAGGCATCTTTTGGCGCAAAGCCCTGTCTGCCATTTGTAGTAGGTACGGCTTTGAATCAAAACCCATGGGAGGTTTCATGGGAACGCCCATGTCCGACCCAAGCAACTACCAAGTGATGCAAAGCAACGCGAAGAAGCACTACTTTGCAATACTTTAGGGCTACCTTCAAGGGCAAATACAGTTTTGCACTGGAAAGTAAATCCAAAATCAACAGTTGGTGCTGGGTTTGCATCAATGTTGTGATGCAAACCCAGTGTAAATTGTTATTAAGTCAGCACTTTAATCTACAGGTGTTGGCTCTTTTCAGGGCATTTTCCCTTTACACGTTTCAAGAGGTTGTTCTTGGCGAAACACGTCAGAGGATACGATAATTACTGCACAGCTCGTAATTCCGATCCCTGAACAAACTCTGGTTTGCATAGGGATTGCAATTTACAGCCTGACTCGTAGTGGGCTCAGATGTAGTTGCCATGATTTGGTCTTACTCTTCTCCCACCTCTTTCCCAAACAGTTAATTGTTCCCTGTGCACCTTGATTCTTCAAAGACACTACCACACTCATCTACATACAGTATTTGTGTTTGAAAAGCTAATCAAGAAATAGGAACATAAAACACAGGTCTGTTTCCTCCCTTCCCATCTCCTTGTCAATAGTTATGATCCATCCAGTTTCTTTTCTGGTTACTCCATGAAGGTACCTCTGCATTCCATCTGGGGTTATTAAAGTCCCAAATAACAAAACAGAGTGACAAGACATTATCCATTCCAGATTTACGGTTCTGTCTTCTGAGTGAAAAACTCAGGACACTTATGTCCTTTGCTAGAATAATACATATAAAAGGCCTGGATTTAAATATTTTGTTTTTGTGTTTTCCTTTAGCTGAATTAACAAGCCTTCCATTGTATGTTTCTTGTTATGTCTCCTTATACTTAATGTTCCCCATTAAATGTTGTATTGAATGTAGATGGTGTGACAGTTCTATTTTCTTCTGTATTACCTATAGATCTTGCATTACATTTTTATGAAGTGTGGTTATTCAGAAAGTAAAAGTACAGTACTTTGATCTTAAAAGTGCATAGTTGTTGCAGTAAAATCACCCCCTGTGTTGCAGGTGGAAATCTCTCAATGTCAGTGGGCATCATCAACCCCAGTTTCCCAAATAGAATTTTAGAGCAAAACACAAGAAAGGTGAGTGAAAGGAGGTAAACATTACTTATACTACTTTCCTTAATAAGATTCAATCACACAAAAGGTAAAGCGAGATAGGTAACCAATTGTATTATTTCTTGGGTGCGCACCAGAATCCCACTTGCACGATTAAACATCCCTCACCCATAATAAGTGGCATACTTCATCATTGGGCCTATCCTCATCCACAACATTTGTTCCGTCAGGATGGGCTCAACCAAAAAATGGGAGCTCTTGTTATTACATGGGGGATCTTAATTTTTGGTAGGAAAGTATAAAACTGTCCAGCGTAAACCAATTCAATGCTTTATTAATGATTACTCTGTCAAGATCAAAAAGGTTAAAGGGGTAGATGGTTAAAGGGTCTGTTAGACCTGACAGACTTTTGCATGGCCCTCTACATTTTTCTGACCTCGCTTTGCTGGCTTTAGGACTCTGTGCACTTTACCACTGCTAACCAGTAAAGTGCTTAGTGCTCTCTCCGTTAAATATGGTAATATTGGTTAATTCCCAATTGGCATATTTAACTTACTTTTAAGTCCATAATAAAGTGCACTACATTGCCCAGGGCCTGTAAATTAAATGCTACTAGTGGACCTGCAGCACTGTTTCTGCCACCCACATAAGTAGCCCCTTAACCAATCTCAGGCCTGTCACTGCAGAGTCTCTTTGTGCAGTTTTATGCTGTCATGTCGACCTGGCAAGGAAACCCTCCTGCCAGGCCCAACCCTTCCCTTTTTTTACATGTATGTAGCTCCTCAGGTAGGCCCTGTATAACCCAAAGGACGGATTGCAGTGTATTTAAAAGGCCGGACATGTACTTTTAAGTTTTACAGGTCTTGGTAGTGACAGACTCCCAATTTCATTTCTCACTACTGCAATTCCTATCTTTCCCATAGGATAACATTGGGATTACTACATTACATCTTTTAAGTGTAATTCCTAATTGTGAAGAGATGGATTTTTCAAGTTTGGTGTCACTGGACTCACAATGTAAAATCACAACTTATGGCCAAGTTAGATTTTAAATTATAGTTTGGTAAGTGCCACTTTTAGAAAGTTGGTCTGCATATCCCCTGTAATGAGTCTTGAGCCAGGGCTGGAAAGGGTGGACCTCTGTGCACTACAAATCTTTCTTTGAAGTCTCCCCCACTTCAAAGGCACAACTGGGTATACCTACTTGACCCATGACACCACAGCTTCAGTACAATCTGGACCTGTGACCACTCTGCCAGGAAGAAGAGGATCTGCTGTGCTGCTCAAGGACCTGCTGGTTGCTTAACTCCTGCCTTGCTGTGTTGCCCTACTGCCTGCTGCTCTCTCTGTCCTGGTGAGAAGTACTGAACCTGTTTCACTTGAACCCAGAGTGACTCCAAGGGCTTGCTGCCTTGCCTCCAGTTTTCTGAATCTCAGGGACACAAAAGACTTACAACCCTCCTGTTCCAACCCTGTTCCAATGCTTGAACTCTACTATTTGTGAGTCTACCCTGCCAAGTGGTGCACCCCAGTCGGGGACCCTTTGAAGTGGACTTAGGGGCTTGCTCCAGGGGAATGAACGTATTCTCTGTTGCATTGCCGCTGTTGTGGGAATCGGACAGGAATATCGCACTCAGAATCGCCACATCTCACTTGAAACTGCAGCTTTGGAACCAACACATCGCTGCCACTGCTTGGAGAAGATCAACACATCGCCTCTACAGCGTGGAGAAACCTGGCGCATCACCTTTGGAACTGCTGCACCTCAAACCTGGGGCTTTGCTCACAGAACCGTTGCATCGCCGCAGTTGCGTGGAGAACTCTGGCGCATCACCCCAACTGCGTGGGGAACACCGACGCATCTCATTGTCTGCGACCATGATTAAGGTACTTTTGTCAGCAGCCGCTGTGCGGATCCTGTATCCAGCATGTGCTCCATCACAGTTGGCCTGAACTTTTGGCTCTGTCCCGGTCCAGTGTGACCATATATCCCAGTAGGTGCTTATTGCTTCTAAGAGCTATTTCTACATTTATTATTTATAAATTCATATCTCGACTTCCACACATTGATTTTTTGTCATTTTGGTTTTGTTTTATTTATACAATTATTCTTTATCTTTCTAAACTGGTATGGATCCTTTTGTGGTGCTTTCACTGACTAACTGTTTAAGGACTGCACAAATACTTTACACATTGCCTCTTAAGATAAGCCAAACTGCTCTGTGCCAAGCTATCAGAGGGTGAGCACTGGATCATTTAGGGTGTGTTGTAATTTACTCTAGGTAGGATTGTGGTTCCTGCTTGGACAGGATGCATACCTTTGCCAATCAGAAGCCCAATTTCTAACAGAATCCTATTATACTTCCATCCTGAAACATAAGTTAAGATTGTTTTTGTCTGTCATAAAAGCCACTAAGGCTCAAAGGTCTTCATCAGGACAGTGAGATTCCTAAATGGTATGTCCTACAGTACTTTCATTCTGCAATGAGAATTCTGGGGATGATTTGATAAATATGAACGTGAAACTTTTAAAGATACTGAAATAATAATAACAATATGTTTGTTTCCATAGGAACATCTTCTTTGTTTTTCCTTTGTACAGACAACATTGTGACATATCAACGTATGATATGGTACTGATGCATGACAGGTTAGGATGGCAGACCATTACATGAATAAACAAACCACCTAAACACCACTTTATAACCTTTGTATCTCCCTTCCCCTGATATCTTGAGGCAGAAGAAAGTCAGATTTCAAAGGGTAATATTGGTGTCTGATGAAGTAAATCCTTGACATGGTTTACTTACCATAGACTCGGATGGGTCAGATGTCATGGCCATTGTGATCTTATCTGCCTATATGGAACCAATCATAATATTTTCCTGCTAGTGTTTGATTTCTAGGTTCCTCTCCCATATATATATATATATATGCAAAAACGAAGCAGAGAACTTTGGGTAGTTCCCAAATTTAGGTGGAGAGCAGCTACTGTATTGAGCACCCTACAGCACCATTGACACTCTGAATTTGCTCATCTCAAATGCCTGTTTTTCTAGCAAAGTTTTTAAGCATTGGATTAGGACACTGTCATCAATGCTGAGCTAGAAAGGGACAAAGTCTTTCACCATTTCTACAGCAAAGTCTTTAAACATAGGATTAGCACTGTGCTATCCACACTGAGCAAGAAAGAGACAAAGTATTTTGCCAATTCTACAGCAAACTCTTTAAGCATAGGATTAGCACCGTGCCATCCACGCTAACCCGTAAAATTACAAAATACTTTTTCCTGGCACAGTATTACAGCAATAGATTGGTAAAATACCATCCAAGCCAACCTGGAATGAATAAAACCAACCCCAGACATGTGTTTTGCTATTATCATAGCTCTTTAGAGAGGTTTAGCTTTTTCCAGGCACAAGAGAGCACAGAGTATAAGTCAAGACAATACGCCTTCAGGTTTAGAGTGCCTCATAAATAATGCAAAAAAGCAGTAGATTATTCTGGGCAGTTCCCAAGTTTAGAAAGTGAGCAGCTCCTTTATAGAGCACACTACAACACCAACGACATTCTGAATTTGCTCACCTCAAATGCCGTTTTTCTAGCAAAGTTTTTAAGCATTAGATTAGCACAGTCCAATCCACACCAAGCTAGAAAGTGACAATGTCTTTAGCCATTTTTACAGCAAAGACTTTAAGCACAGGATTAGCACAGTGCCATCCACGCTGAGCTATAAAATGGCAAAAGCCTTTTAGCACACCAGGCACAGTATTATAGGCTTGGATCTGTAAAATACCACCCAAGTCAATCTGGAATGAATAAAAACAACCCCTGACATGTGTTTCACTATCAGTATAACTTTTCAGAGAGGTTTAGCTTTGTCCAGACACAAGGGAGCACCCTGTACAAGTCAAAACAATACCTTTCAGGCTTAGAGTGCCACATAAATTATATAAAAAAGAAGAAGAGAACTCTGGGCAGTTCCTGAGTTTAGGTCGAGAGCAGCTCCTGTATATAGCACCTTGCAACAGTCTAAATTTGCTCACCTCAAATATCTGTTTTTCTAGCAAAGTTTTAAAGCATTGGATTAGGACACTGTCATCAATGCTGAGCTAGAAAGGGACAAAGTCTTTCACCATTTCTACAGCAAAGTCTTTAAACATAGGATTAGCACTGTGCTATCCACACTGAGCTGTTAGTTGACAAAAGCTTTTTATCACTCCAGGCACAGTATTACAGCTATGAATTGGTAATATACCATCCAAGTCAACCTAAAATGAATAAAAGCAAGCAACCTCTGACAAGTGTTTCACTATCATTATAGCTCTTCAGAGACGTTTTGCTTTGTCTAGATACAAGAGAGCACTCAGTATAAGTCAAAACAATGCTCTTTCAGGCTTAGAGTGCCACATAAATTATGCAAAATAAAATGCAGAGAACTCTGTGTAGGTCCGAGGTTTGGGGGAGAGCTGCTTCTGTGTAGAGCAGCCTAAAACACCAGCGACACTTGGCTCACCTCAAGTGTCTGTTTTTCCAGCAAAGTTTTTAAGTATAGGATTAGCAGAGTGCCATCCACACCGAGTTTGAAATGAAAAAAAGCCTTTTACCACTCCAGCTACAGTATTACAGCTGTGGATTTGTAAAATACCATCCAAGCCAACCTGGAATTAATAAAAGCAACCCCTAACACATGTTCCCCTATCATTATAGCTCTTAAGACAGGATTAGCTGTGTCCAGACACAAGGGAGCACCCATTAAAGGTCAATACAATACCCTTTCAGGCTTACAATGCCACATAAAGTATGCAAAAAAAGAAGCAGAGAACTCTGGATCGTTGGCAAGTTTTGTTGGAGAGCAGCTCCTGTATAGAGCTCCCTACAAAACCAGCAACAGTCTGAATTTGCTCCCCTCCAATGACTGTTATTCCAGCAAAGTTTTTAAGCATTGGATTAGCACACTGCCATCCACGCCAAGCTAGAAAAAGACACATTATTTTGTAATTTCTTCAGCAACGTCTATATGCATAGGATTAGCACAGTGCAATACATGCCAAGGTGCAAAATTACAAATGCCTTTTGCCACCCCAGGCAGAGTATTGGTAAAATATTGGTAAAGTATTGGTAAAATACCATCCAAGCCAACCTGAAATGAATAAAAGCAACCCCTGTGATGTGTTTTGCTATCATTGTAGCTCTTCAGAGAGATTTAGCTTTGTCAAGTCACAAGGCGGCACTCAGTAGAAGTCAAAACCATTTTTGGCCTACAGTGCCTCATAATTATGCAAAAAAGAAGCATAAAACTTAGGACAGTTCGCAAGTTTAGTTGGAGAGCAGCTTCTGTATAAAGCACCAAACAACACCAGCAACATTGAATTTGTTCACCTCAAATGCCTGATTTTTCTAGCAAAGTTTTAAGCATTGAATTACCACACTGCCATCCATGCCAATCTAGGAAGGGGCAAAGTATTTTCCATTTCTACAGTAAAGTCTTTAATCATAGGATTAGCAGAGTGCCATCCACCCTGAGCTGTAAAATGACAAAAGCCTTTTACCACTCCAGGCTTAGTGTTAATGTTAAAGCTTTGGATTGGCAAAATACCGTCCAGTCCAACTTTGAATGAATAAAACCATTCAACCGCTGACAGTTGTTTTGCTATCATTGTAGTTATTCAGGGAGGTTTAGCATTGTCCAGACACAAGGGAGCAGCTTGTTCTAATTCTTATTGGTTTAGAATTGGGTTGTCCTTCAGAGTATTTTGTTATATTCCTTCGCCTCTGTGTAGATGTAAAGGACTTCGTCCAGATCCCATGAGTGGATCAGGATTACATTCCAGGTGCAAAGAGGGTATAGCAGTAGCCCCAATTACTCTAGAGGTGGCAGATACATTGGCATTACAGGTCTTAGTTGCTCAACACATTAGTGGGCTATTCACTGGGGTACTTCTCAGATGATTAGCTTGTTTATTGCGTGCAAAATCATCCTTCTCCTTTGTTTGTTGGATGTTTGTGTTTAGGTTCATTACCATAGCCGATAAGTTGTCAATTTTATCGTTAAGAACCAGGACAACCTTCCAGTATAATCTCTCAGACTAGTTATCTCTTTTTTTGGTGATGTTAACTGCAGGTGTGTGGAGTCCCCGTCTGCCCCAGGAGCCCTAGAGTGAATTTAACACTGACTGGGTATTATCAGCAGTTTGCTCTTCAAGGGCCAGAATGCATCAAACCAGTTGTTGCATTCAATAGCTACTGTGGAAGATGTGGTAGCCATTTCTAATGGCTGCGTTCTTGAAGGGGTTTGTTGGCTAATTCCGGAAAGTGGTGGTAAATTAGTATGTGTGTTAGTTTTAGTGTGAGCTAGTGAGCCAGCACGCTCCGGTTTATTGAAAAATGATTTAATGTCGCCCCTCCATCCCTTCTCTGGTTTTGTTCCCTTACCTTATGGGGCTAGCAAGCTTCCACTTCCTCAATCAGTACATCTATTTCATGTAGGGTGCAGTCCTCCTATGAATGCCTTGATTGCTTTTCTGCTTTGCGTAGGTCAGATAGTTTGTCATTACTTTTGCGTTTTACCTTGTTTTCCAAGAAGGGTAAAACTGCTACAACACCTGTTTTATTATTAGTATGTCTAAGAACGATAATACAGGGGAAACAGTGGTAGTTTAAAGCTTTCCACACCAAATCTAACTATGGTCGAGGTGCCCAACTGTGGCTATCATACAAACTGCACCAGACAACATTGAAACTGCAACCTTCCCCTCGCTGTGGAAAAAGACATCTATTTTACCTTTATTAAAAAAGCCTAACTTAGATAAAACTGATGTAGGAAACTATCGTCCCATCTCCCGACTACCTCTACCGGCTAAGATCCTTGAAAAACATATGAATCAGGAACTAAGTGCCTTTATTGAGAAAAATCAGGTCCTAGATCCTACCCAGTATGGCTTTAGAAGCCAACATAGTACTGAACTGGCCTTGCTTACCGCTACTGAGGAAATCAGACTAGCAGTTGACAAAGGAGGATCGGCAGCTTTGATACTGCTAGATCTGTCAGCTGCCTTTGACACGGTAGACCACGGCATTCTAATAGATCGGCTCCGTGAGGCAGGAGTTGGTGGGTCGGCCCTCGCACTCCTTAAGTCATTTCTGCGTGGTAGGGAACAATTTGTTGAAATAGGAGGATTCAAATCAAAATGCTTTAGGCTCCCATGTAGGGTGCCCCAGGGCTCATCCCTGAGCCCTACCCTTTTCAACATTTATGTTGCTCCCCTGGCTCGTATGATCAAAACTCATGGCTTTGAATTGGTATCATACGCAGACGACACGCAGATTATTATATCAATCTCAAGCAAAATCCAGGATACTGCATTGAAGTTCAAGGAGTGCATGAGAAGTGTTAGCGAATGGATGGCCGAAAACTGCCTTAAGTTAAACTCAAATAAAACAGAGGTCTTACTTTTTGGCAAGGATACAACATTTTGGTCCTCAGACTGGTGGCCATTAGAATTGGGAACTGCCCCTGTCCCAGTCACTAAGGCTAAAAATCTTGGAGTCATTATGGACTCCACCCTTTCCTTCTCCCAGCATGTAAAAATGCTTACTGCATCTATTTACTACACCTTGAAAATCCTGAGGAAAGAACTCCCTTTTATTCCAACAAACTTACAGAAAACTGTGGTGTCAGCCTTAGTGCTATCAAAACTTGACTACTGCAATGGGCTCCTGGTTGGAGCAAACAAATCGGTTGTAGCGAAACTACAGGTACTTCAGAACTCCGCCGCAAGATTGCTCTTTGGATTAACCAAACACACATCAGCTAAACATGCCCTCAACACTCTGCACTGGCTACCTATGGAGAAGCGCATAAGGTTTAAAGCCTTGTGCATTGCCTTTAAAGCATTACAAAATTCAGGTCCTAGTTACCTGATAAAGCGCTTTAAATGGCACATCCCTGGACGTACACTTCGGTCAACTTCACTGAAGTTAGTAACAGAGCCTACGTTCCGCCTTCAGAGATGGGGTGGTAAAAGCTTTTTCAGCATTACTACAAGATGGTGGAATAAGCTACCATTCTATTTGAGGAATGCTTCTGAGCTGCTGTCTTTTAGGAAGGGACTAAAGACATGGCTCTTTACTCTGTAACCGTGCATAAGGACTGGAAATATGATATCTAGTGTACACTGTGTGCCATTTCTTCAAACGCCTAGACGCCCTCGGGTAGCAGTGCGCTATATAAATACTTAAATAAATAAACTGTAAAAACTTCAGCTTACTCTATATCAGGACCAACCTGCACTTCAGAGCAAAGTGCAATTGCATGTAAAGTATTCGTATCATGTATTGCACACACTATAAAATGCTATCTAAAGCCCCTTTGTCTAAATGGCTTAATAAAGTGAGTCCGGAGGAGCACTCTTTTACAAAATAGTGCTGTTTTATGGATATTTGATAATAGAAGAAAACAGAGAGGCAGACACCTATTTGTTCACAGGATTCCCCCTCTTGGAGGTGATGCATATGTTCCTGTGATTGGTGCCTCGTACCAACAGTCAGCGAGGGCCCTGGGGGGGGGCCGGGGGGGCGGGCGAATGTTCCTTAACAAAATCTTTAAAGGCCATCAAGGAGATTGACAATTAGCCTCCTATGTGTCACATGCTGAAACACGGTGTGCCGCCAACTGAAGCAGCGAGTCTGTGTAAGATTTCTGTCTGGTAAACAATGAGCACCACCTCACCTCAAGCACACCAGTCTCTCCAAGTACACAGGCAGATTTTAAAAAGCGAGGTATAGTGTAGGTAAGCTAGAGGAACCACTCTCAAGCTGCTAATAAGCTCTTACCAGTCTTGCAGTGTCCTGAAGTGGAGTCAATGGGGGAGGACCTGCTCTGACTCTTCCTGGCGATGACCGACACAGGACGGGCCCAAACTTGGCCCGTGCTTTGTCTGGGCGCAGCTCGCAACACGAGAGCTTGCAGTGAGCTAAATAGTGCTGTGAGCATCACTGGGCTTCTCCTCCCGCCCCTGTGCAGGCTGTAGCAGGTTTCCTGGGACAGGCAGTCCCTCCTGTGATAACCAGTTATTCAATGTCTATGCCCAAACTTCATATGAGGGACCGTAGACATTAGGAGAACTTCTAGAGCTAGGAGAAGGTGCTGGGGGTTGTAGTGCTTCACTGAGATTTGTAGACGAGATTACAACTTCCTAACTCTACTCCTTTTAGAACAAGGAAGTATTTAATTTTCCTGTTGTAGGAAATCCATCCTTTTTGCCCTGATTACCCCCATTGTTTGACGGATACTGGTGGTTACTGACTCTGAAAATGCATTGGGCTCTGCTAACCAGGCCCTATATGGTGTCTCCATGGTGCTACCCTAGAAGAGCCTATTTTAGAGATACACTAGCTCCCTGTATCAACAACTTTTTTGAGACAAACAATGAGTTGGTCATCCAGGCCACTGTCTATGTGATGCCACAAGTAAATGCAGGCAAATGGAGACAGAACTCACTCAGACGGACAACACTACTAGAACCCTGGAGCATCAGTATACCACAGACTCTTTGTGGGAAAGACTTAGGTGCTTCGACTTTATTCAATACATTGCTCAATTACACACTGAGGGTTAGAAAGCAAGGAAGTTACTAGTCTGGCTGACTACCCACGATTCTTCTCAGACTCCAATAACCAAGCGTTTGGTTCCCAACAGTACACTAGTTCACTCCCAAGAAGTGATCCTTTGAGGATTCCGGAACTTCTATGCCAACCTTTATGCTGAGGAGACTGGGCACTTCACACCACATATGACAGTTTTTCTTTATGGAGTGTTGCTCCCTCAAAATCTCCCCCAGATTGCGAAGAATTTGATAAACCAATATGCTCCAAGATGTCAAGGCAGCGGTCAGGGATCTTTCCTTTGGTAAGGCCCCAGAGACATATGGCTTCCCCCTTGACTTTTATAAAGTCCTAGTTAAGCCTTCTTGCATCCAAACTATCTGAACTATATGCAGCATTCTTAGCTGAAGGCACTCTACAACAATCACAAAAGGAAGCCACATTGGTCCATATATTAAAACCTGGATGACCCCTAGAGAACTGGTCCTTCTTTAGCCCTATAGGAACACTTAATTCAGACTACAAAGACCTTGGTAAACTTCTAACATCATGCATTCTCCCACTCCTCCCACAATTAATTCATCCAGATCGAAATGGATTTAAACCTCATAGGAACACCTTCTTAAACCTCCATCAGGTATATCGTATCATGGAGGCGCACTACCCCCCCTCCCCCCAAATTGCCCCTGAATCTAGATCTGGGAAAAGCTTTCAATACAGTCCTGTGGGAATATTGCTTAGAGATACTGAAGTGGTATGATTTTGGCCCTCGTATAATTGGATTGACTAAAATGCTCTATACTCAACCCACGCGCATGTTCAAATTGGTAAATCATTCTCTTGTGCTTTCAAAATAAATCAAGGAACCTGGCAGGGCTGCCCCCAATCCTCTTTACTCTTCGCACTTACCATGGAGTCACTTCCACACTGACTCCAAAAAGGCGGGAAGGAATGGGAAATCCCTCTCCCAGATGGGGCCTAGATAGTCTCCCTATATGCTGATGATCTTCTCCTCTATGTAAAAGATTTCCAGGTCCCTATGGCAGATCTAACACAGATCCTAGAAGAATTTGCCACTGCATCTGTCCGAGTAAATTGCAGGCACAGCCGGTACAGGTAACAGTGGCGCTGCGGCGAGCGCAAGGTAAGTGGTTTTATTCATGTATTTATTTTGTTTCCCCTATCCCTTGTCTGTCAGCTTCCCCCCCCCACGCCCCACCACCCCACCACTCTTACCTGTACCGGCTGAGCCTGGTAAATTGGATAAAGTCCTGTATCTTTCCAATAACCCCAGGAATCCCTGAGGTGCAGTTGGACCTAGGTTGGGACCCCCTAAAGTGGGAAGGAACCACATTCCAATATCTAGACATGAGGATCTACCATGAGAACTCGAACCTCATGGTGGGCAATCTCAATAGGACAATGACGTCCATCTCATCACAGGTGTTGTTTTGGAAATCTCTACCCTAGTCCCGATCGAGTGTATCACCCTTTCCAAAATGATAATCTTCCAATCTTGCTATATTATTGCTGAAACTTGCCCTTAGCCCTACCCTCAGATTATTTCTGTAGCCTGGATACACTCCTGGGAGAGCTCATCTGTACAACAAGTTCACAATCTTATACCAAAGTCATTAGCCTTAGGCTCAACATTGACAAGACAGAAGTAGTGATTTTGGGCAATAACACCACACCATGGGATTCCAACTGTTTGCCGGCCAACCATGGACCCAAACCCACCCCCAGCACTCATGCCAGGAACCTCAGGGTCATCATTGACAGCAAACTGGACATGACTGCACAAGTAAGCACTGTCACAGAAACCCGTTTCCACACCCTAAAGATGCTGAGGAAAATCTTCAAATGGCTCCCAAGCAACACCAGAAAAACAATCACCCACGCCCTCTTCACCAGCAAGCTGGACTGCAGGAACATCCTCTATCCTGAAATCACCAAGTAACTCACCAGAAGACTGCAAACCATTCCTAACTCGGCAGTCACACTAATCTTCAACCTCCCAGCAGAACACACATCACACCACACCTCAGGGAACTTCCCTGACTCCTGATACACAAATGCACAGAGCTCATACTCCTCACTCGTACATTTAAGGCCTTACACAACTGCTGGACTCCTACTCGCACATGCCACACAAGTCCATACAAACAGATCTGGAGTCCAGGCCTTCTCGTACATCACTCCTAATGCATGGCATGGAGTGACTTCCCAAAACACATCAGAACCTCCTCCTCTTTCTTGAGTCCCACAAGTAGCTGAAGACCTGGCTTTTTGAATAGCATTCCACTTTAGGCAATGTCAGGCGCACACACACGGGTAATAGTATGCTCTACAAATACACATAACATAACATCACATAAAAATGACATACGCAACTGTTTTAATTTTGATAAGATCACCCCAAATATCAGATACCAGCATGTCACTGGGATACGTTTCCTTTCTGGCCTTTACTTTTACAAATCCTTGTTTTTAGATGTATTAGTCTGATTTGTTTAATTGAACTTAACCAGTATTAATAATTCCACAATGCACTGATGTGCTACATAAATATAGGTATTATGAAAACATGGAGCATATTGGCAATTCTATATCTGGCCCTAGTACGTTCCCATGACTTTGTAAGTAAAAGCAAGTACATAGCTGTAGAAAAGTAAACAGCTTCACCTAGTCCTGCAAAGATTGTAACCATCTTTATCAATAGCCACCTTTGCAGGTAAACTTAAAGCAGTAGGCGCAATTGTGGATCAAGAGACAGCTCCGTAAAGGGACTCCCAAGTCACTATGGGCCATATGTATGAAAGTCAATGTTTATGATTTCCAAATAGAGATTTAATAGAAATCACTATTTGGAAATCACAAAATGAGATGTACATAGGAGAGTATTCCTCTATTAGCGATTCCTACAAATTCCCATTTGCAATTAGGAAATTTCCTATTCAGAAATCGTACTGATGCAATTTCCAAATATGAAATCGCATTTAGGAAAAGTCGCATTTTGGATGCAGAATGATGATGTAAGAACCAGGAAGTTTAGAAATACAGCTTGTGGCCACAACTCAGAAGCCTAGGAGGGTGCTAGAAGGAAGGTGTGTTCCTGTGTGACTACTGGCAGAGAAAATCAAATTTCCCAGCAACACCATGTCTAAGGAGGGAAACAGCCTTTACAACAAGGTTTGTACCTCTTTGTGCCTTTACCACGCATTTTTAGCACGCATATTTTTACCACATGCATGACTTTACAATGCATGCCTTTACCACACATTTAAGGTAAGCTGGTGGGGTTGTGGAGGGTCTCCCCCCACAAATACATTGTTTTTATATATAAAGATAATGCGTGGTAATGGCATGCGTTGTAAAAGCATATGCGTGGTAAAAACTTGTGTGGTAAAAAATGCGTGGAAAAGGCAAGCAATGTATTTACCTGCGTTGTACCATGAAACAACTGTCTAAGGATGATGGGGTTAAGGACTTTGGCAACAGGAAGCAGAAATTTCAATTTTCAGATAAGGAGTTGGAGCTGTTGACAGAGGAATGAATGGCACACATGGACCAGCTGTTTGTAAAAATATACTTTTCTGTATCTGAGGCCTAGAAAACCAAAATTGGGAACAGCATCCTGGAAAAAGTGAACTCCCTTGGTGTCACCCAGTGGATTATACCTGAAATAAGGAAAGACTGGTATGACCTAAGAACCACTACTAAAGAGAAGGTGGTTAGCAGGATGGATGAGGCTTGAGGTACTGGTGGTGGACCCTCCAAACATCGCCCTCGCACTCCAATAGAATCACTTATTGAGCAGACACTTGAACATGAAAGTGTGGTAGGAGTGTCAGACATTGACACCTCCAATCCTGCAGACTCCGGCCAAGGTAAGTCATTTTCTTGTATAAATTGTTCCTTAACATATTGTTTGCTAGTCTTCTAGTACACTGTCTTAGCTGCCAAAACTCAATTTAAATGTTTGCTGTAATTTGGCAATGCATTATGGGAGTTGTAGTACAACTAAGCTACATGGTGTACTGTGTTTTGATTAATAAACTACACATATCTTTATTTAATCCTCATGTCATTCAGGATGTGTCTGAAACCATTGAGGCCAAGAAAGCATTGGACACACACATGCAAATTGAGGACAGCACAATTGCTACACCTACACCCATTACACCTACTCCAACTACTAGGAGAGCAAATGTGTCACCACTACCAAACTTTGAGGAAGGTGATGAGGAGTAAACACAAGGCAGGAACACAACTTCTTCTGTGCGCAGGACACACAGACAACATAGAGTCCAACAACAAACAGTTCACAATGTTAATGTCTTTGATGACATGTCAGACAGTTCTCAATTGTTTGCTGGCCTAGAGAAATCCATCATCACAGTACAGTGTCTGCAAGCCAAACAGATAAAAACAGGGAATAGGCATCTGCAAAGCATGTCATGGTCAATGCTGCAATTGCAGAAAGGACAAGAACGCTGGATTGCTGCCATGGAGAAGGAGCAACGTCGGCAAAGACACAGGCACAAGCAGCACATGGCACGCTATGATGCATTTACCAAATCAGTCAATCAATTGCCAGCAGCCACCACCACCACTCTTGCCAGGAGAACTGTGAACATCCAAAATGACATGGGCACTGCTGCCAAGATGTAGCACGCGGGCTGGTCCAAGTGACCATAGCTCGGGAGAACATTCAGACGCATAACCTGTATGTCCCTAACATTTTACCACCACCTGAAAGTGAATACACCTCTTGACTCAGTGGCACATCTGTGCCAGATTAATGTTGTACAAGGCGAACACGCTGACAAACATCTGGAACAGATATATCCCCAACTCCATAGCCAAGTCCTGCTGAGAAGGCAACCAACACCAGAGGTCATAAAAAGTGACTTTTATATACACTCAGATTTATGAAACTAGTTTGTTATGTTTGCTTTCCATAATTTGTTGCTTTCTTTTTAAAAATGACATCCTATAAGGATAGAGTTGATGATACAAAAGAACAAGACATTGTTACCACCTGAATAAAAGATTATATTTCAGTAATACAAAATCATTCTCATCATGTGTGTCGGCTATTTCTTCGATGTTGTCATCATTCTTACCTTAAAAATAGTTGTTTGTGGTCTCTGTGCATCATGCTCGACACTCTGCTGCACTTGTCCTGCCCTGCTGATTCTGAAGTGGTGGTAGGTCGTCATATAAGTCCGATTCTGGCTCTATGTTGACGTTGTGAAAACCCATACTCGTGGCTATGTTGTGGAGAATGGCAAATGTGGCAATGATTGTGCAACAGGTCTCTGGTCTATAGAGTAGTGGTCCACCAGTCTTGTGGAGGCATCTAAAGGTGATTTGAGTATTCCAAAAGTGCATTCAATTGTTGATTGTGTTGTTTTATGTCCCCTGTTGTACTCCCTATCACTTCTGGTTCTTGGATGCAAGTATGGTGTCAATATCCAAGGACACAAGGCATATGCACTGTCTCCTTATATAGTATGAAAAGGAGAAACTGTTCGATTATTTTACAAGCATGCAATCATCTTATCAAATAAAAAGCCATCGCCAAATTCACCCTGAGACAGACGGTTATGTATTCCACAGTGGCGGAACATAAAGGAGTCAAGTGTGCTGCCTGGGAATTTGGCTACAAGATCAGTTATGATGCATGAGGCATCACACACTACTTGTACATTGAGTGGATGTTTTTTTCCAGGTTCTATAAATGAATTCATTTGCAGAGGGGGGGACATATGGCACTATGAGTGCCATCAACACAACCAATAACGTTAGGAAACTGTGCTACTCGATACAAAATTAGTTATATCTTGGGGGGGTATTCAGAAAAAAAACATATTGGTTCACTTTGTCAACCATGATGTACTGAAACCTATGAAAACACCTAGAGAATGCACTTCATGACACTCCCCTTGCCACTTCTATGATTCCCTCGTAACTGCCAGAAGCTAAAAGGTGTAGACAACACAATGCCTCCACATGTGGTGGGATTGCATTGCTTCTGACTGTTGGGGTTTGTAGCTGAGGATGTAACTCAGCAATTAATTCTAAAACTACCTCACTACTCAGTCAATACTTCTCATAAATCTCCTCAGTCTGTTGTACCAGGGTGACCCTCACCCAAAATATCCTCACCTGTCTCCTCCTCCTTCTCTGCCTACCAGTGAAAAATCCTCATCCTCCTCACCAAAACATGCTGCCATCTGAAAGAGCTAGAAGCATTTTGGGTAACTTTTATGGTCTGCACATGGTTACCAGAAGATACACATTGATGGTAATTGCATTTCCTAAATGGCCATTTTGCGACTAATCATAATTAGGATATTATTCCTACATAGTGTTAGTGATTCGCTATTTGGTATTAACAATTTGTGATTTCCAAATTTGAAATGCAAAAATGCAATTTCTACATGATGGAAATCGCAGATTGCACCAGAGCAACTCCCTTTCGTACATACCAAAATACCATTTTGCATGTCCGAACAGCTTAGAAATAGCAGTTCACACCGTTAGGAAATGCAAAACACCTACTTACATATGGCTGGATGTCTTGGCATATGGAACAATAGAAATGCATTCTCTTCCATGTCTGTCACATAACTTAGAAATAATAAAACATTTGGGACCTTTAGACCTATGGTTAGTGCTTAGGTTGAAAATTGCATTTAAGCCAGTTTTAGCACTAAGGGACTCGTTGCAAAATCACAGGGTTTATGACCACAAAAGTGCTTATCCTTATGTACAAAAGGCCTTTTATGAGTTAGAAAATTATTTCAAATCAAATATTTGAATTGCAAATAGAAAGGTTGGTAAAACATGTGCTGCCCGTCCCATTTCCAATTAGGAAAGAAATGAGTAAAAGGCCATTTTGCGAAATACTATTCAATTCACAAAGCATTTGTGTGCAATTTGCAATAATTTTTTGCAAATGGAATAATAACTTATCAGGATCATAGCTTGCTTAAGTGAATGTATGCCAATTGCATTCACTCCTTGTTTGCAGTAATACCTGGTAGTAAGCACTTGTTAAAAATCTGTATAATGCTTAATAATTCATAGTTTCAGCTGTTTAGACAGCAGCTGGGTAAATAGTGAAGTCTGCATGATATTTGCACAGCTATTGGCCAGGTTGTTCAAACTACCTGCTACTTAGCCCACCACCAGCTGCATAATGAAGTTTCTTTTCTGTTTGCACGGCTGCTGGCTAAACAGTACATACTTGATGATATTAAGTCAGTAGTCGGAAAAATAATAATAAGGTTTCCTTGTTATTTGCATGGCCACCGACCAAATGGTACATAATGTCTGCTATGTAGCCAGCAGCCGGGTAAATAGTGAAATTTCTCTGCTTATTTGCTTGACCACTGGCCAAACAGTACATAATGTCTGTTAGTTAGCCACAGGCCAGGTACATAGTAAATCTCCCTTGCTATTTGTGTGGAAGGCGTCCATATAGTACATAATCTCTGCTATTTACCCAGAGGCCAGGTAAATTGTGAAGTTTTCTTGTTATTTGTTTAGCTGCTGACCAAACAGTGCAGAATCTCAGCTTTTTAGACAGCAGCTGGGAATATAGTGACATTTGTCTGCTATTTGCAAGACCACTGACAAATAGTAAATGATCTCTACTATTTAGCCAGTGGCTGTGTAAATAACAGAGAAAATTCACTATTTACCCATCGGCCGGCTAAATAGCCCCCACCTTAAATACTACTGAAGTACTTTTGTACACCAGTGCAAAATGCAGTGTATCAGAAAACATTGCATAGTTCCCATGTGTGGTGTCCAATTGACCACATCAAATTCACAACTAATTTCCATACATTTTCTTGACTGTTTCTCCTCAAGTCTTCTCAGGAAAATGCAGATCTATGTCAAGAATTCATTTAAAAATGTTTTTCACTACACAATGATGGGGTGCACCTTCCTATTTCTAAGGAGAACATTTAAAGATCCATAACGAAAACTCCAACCTTCATGCGATCTATATGGTTCAATTATCTGGATTTCTTTATTTCAAGATTTCATGATGATGAAGCTACAGAATAACAAAGGTCCTCATTTAGAGTTTGGAGGTTGGCCCACTGTCTGTCATGATGGCAGAGGCCATTACCTGCACCATCCTAATGGACTTATGCCCACCATATTTAAAAGATCTGCGCCTACCTGGCGGAGATTTCTGTACCTTCAAATGAGTGTTACGCAGCTAATCTTAACGCTCTCGAAGCTTGCTGAGAGCTGCCATGTTTCGTGTGGCCACTCAGCAAATGTTGGTTTACAAAAACACACTCCCAAAGCAGATGTTTGTTTTTGGAAAACAAAATACTAATGACCCTAATACCCTGGAAGTTTCTCCAAAGGTGTGTAGATCATTTTTCTTTATGTCTGTTCAGGAATGCCAAGCTTTGCCTGTAGGCCTCGAAAACTAAGATAAGTATATCAAACCATCCGCTCTGAATAGGGCAGACAGTCTGATGTACTTACACCGACAGTTCCCAGTTCATTGGGCCATCATTGTAAGGTTTCCGTCGGTGAATCCAGCGTGGTACTCCAACAGAAACATGACAGTGTGTCCAATTTTAAATAAAGCATGTGGATAGTCTGTTTGGCGTACAGGTTACTCCGCCATGCTTGTGGTGGAGTAACCTATCCGCCAAACTCTAAATAACCCTCATGGGGCCTGATTACACGTTGGTCAGTGTATTCGGACTCATGCATAAACCCCTGATTATGCACAGGTCAGAATTACATGTTTGGAGGTATTTAACCCATCCAATAATTATCAGATGCATTAAATATTTCAACCTTCCTTAAATTTCAACAGGTCATATCTGCTGAAATTTAACAGGGTAAAAGCATACGGTATTTACCATATCATGCGATTTTGGTGTGTTAAACACCAAAATCCGCATGTTATTCCACACAAACTCATAATAAGTGTTATTTATCGCACTGATAAATAATGTACCCCGTGGTATTGTTATTTATCAGATGCAATATATAGCACCTTTACTCGTAATCAGGGCCTTAGTCCTAAAATCTAACGATGAGGAAAGTGTGTTGGTTTAGGCATTAGGAGTAATTTTAACTTAAGACAGGAGTGTGATACAACCTCTTATAAAGAAAATGTGAATATGACAAAATTTCGTGTAGCATCATTTTTAAGTCGAGCCTGAGCCAGCGCGCAAGCGCTGCTCTGGTGAAGATCTGTGGTAGTTCAGTACGGGAGAGAAGCCACGCCCACTCCCCGCCCATATTTTTCATTGGCTTGTGTCTTTGTCCTTCGTAAATGCTGTCTTCTGATTCCTAAATAGGCTTGTTAGTCCCTCCTTAGTACGGCCATGTCTTCATTTGTAACCTCCCATAGCTACTGGCCCCTTTACTTGGTTGATACACAGCACTGTACTATTTCCTTTATTTTTGTTCTTACCAATCACCCTAAATACTAGACTTCGGAAGGATGAAGGGCCGAGTTGGCCTTTTATCCAGGAATGTGTGCTGTCTGCTCTGAGTGTTTACTAGTTCAGCCATTTTACCCATTAACTGCGAAGAGGCGCAGAGTTTGTCTGTATTGGTGAGTCTCTACAATGTGTATGTGACCCCTCACATACAAATCTACATACATGAAATGCATAACATAGGCCACACGTGTATACAGAATATTACCAGAGGTGGCCAAAGCTGGGTTGATTGAGGTGATGTCATCATTAAGCCAATGGTCTAAAAGATGGGCAATTCTAACAACATTGCAGCTGCTTTGCATTTAACAAGGAAACACAGAGACCCTGCTCTGGTGCCCCCGGGAGCCCTCCCATTCCCTGGATCAGAGTCCATGGGGACTCCCTGTCCATCACTACATAAGGCACAGACTTGGTACCACACTGACATCACATAGCGCCAGTCGAGGTGCCCTGTTTACCATGACGGGCCGGCCTAGTGTGCTCGCATTCCTCTAAGTCACAGTGGATACTGTTTGCAGTCCTGGTCATCGTGTGATTAGCCTAATGCATTCTGGGTCTTGGAGTCTTTTTTTTTTTTGACCCACGTAACCAATTAGACTAGTAAACCAGAAATCAGTGATTTGTCGGTGAAAAGTCTGGACTGGAGACCGTGTCTGCAGTGATCTGGAGTGAGGTTGTCACCTTATAGGCGCCACATTTATATTGCAGCCAAAAACAGTTCCCGGGCTCACAAACAAGGTAAACAAATAAAAGACGAAAGGCGGCAAGCGAGATACAACACATTCAGGGTTCCACAGTTTGACATTGGAAGGGTAGTGCTCAGAAGCCAGCAAAGCTGGCATGATGCACTGTGTACATAGCATTCTCGATTTGGCTGCAGAAAAAGCTAAGCTTGGTGAGTTTTGCAATCTGAAAAATAGACAGTAAGGATGGGGAAACACTGGAGGCAGAGCATCTGGCTTTAAAGGACACCTCTGTGGAAAGACGGGTAAAGGGGGGAATGACGCTGTGAAATCATAACAGTGACAATAAAAATAACAGGATGGATGGAGGCCTAACAAGACGGTGTTGGGAAAAAGAGGCCTTTAAACGTTGGAACTGGAAGTCTAGAAGACAAGAAAGCGATGAATCGGCGAATACCCATTATGGGCCTAATGGCATCACAGCCGAGTTATGAAAAGGAGCTGGGAGGTGTCAAGAGGTACAGCCAAGCTAGGTGAGAAATAGAGGCGCCAGGACAAATGGAAGAGGAAGGAAGAAGACCAAGGGCAGGACGGACTAAAAATGTCAGGCTGTCTTCTGAGACATTGCTGCTTCTTCTTTTTACATGGAGATTGGTGTTTACTCTTATTTATCTGACTGCAAAGTGAGGGGATTTTGTAAAGTGCACTATGTGACAATCTTGCTAAGGTACAGGAAGTGTAAAAGGAAAGGATGTAGGATGTCATTTCTTCTAACACACAACACATTTTAAATACCTGTATTTCAAAATATATCAGCAGGAAAGCACATATGATGTACATTTTTGGGAAATTATGAAGTGTGATACAAACAAGGATTTTCATAGGATCAAAACAAATACAGACACTTAACTTGGTGATGTGTGTTTGTTTATATATGTCTGTCTGTTTATCTATCTATCTATCTATCTATCTATCTACATGTATGTGTGTGTGTATATATATATATATATATACAAGTCATGAATTTCTGACACATTGCACTTGCAATTTCTATATCACTGCATGATACACGCACTGGGGACGGTGTTATCACTGTGACTATACCGCTTATCAATGTGAAACTTTATTGACAACATAGGAATACAGTCTAGATCTTTTCGTATATCGATGTGCAATTCAGTAATAGAGATGAGATATCTATGTGAATCTTTTTTAAATCTCGATATAGAGCATTGGGCAGAAAACGCAGTTTGACACATGTCTTTTATTTAGTTACTGAGCATATTTACCATCCATTACATACAGACTTTTTGCCATTACCAAATGGCCGAACTAACTGTACACTCGTACGCGAGCATTGTAGTCTGTTGTCTAAGTCATGTTTACTCTCTGTACATATGTGATGGTTATGCACGGATAACCTATGTGTGAGCAAGGCTGCAGGTCAGCCGAAAAGTGTTACGTGGAGCCAGTAAAAACAACTTGAGCAACTATCCTCTGTGGCGTGGTGTGTCCTGAGAGTGCGTTATCCCCTGTGGGGGCGGATTATGGTACTTATATATATATATATATATCACAACATAAAGGTGGCTGTGAAGATATACATATATATATATTATCTACTGGCGGTCGCCAGTAGATAGTTATAGTTAGGACCTATTTTCCATAGGAAATCCGTGACATTCTATTTGAAATAACTCTCTTGCCAGTTGACGTATCTTTGCGAAATTTTCAAACTTTGTGGGGCGCTCCGGTCCGCTCCTACCCTGAAAGTCTCGGGGGGATTCTTCATGCGGGGGCTTAGAAAAAAGGGGGGTCCCAAAACGCGTTTTCCCCATTCATTTTTCCATAGGAAACTTTAGACACGGCTACAGCCCGAACTGCTGAACGGAATTACACCAAATTTGGCAAAGAGGTAGTTCTTGGTTCAGAAAGAACCCTTTTGTTAAATGGTGTAAATCCGTTCAGTAGTTGCTGAGAAAATCAAAAGTAAAAGTACATATATATCTATGGGCACGGAGGATCCGCGCACCCTGAGCGCACTCTGCGCGCACCGTCCCGATCACGAGCTGCATGCTAATTGGCTGTCAGCTGGCTGTCAACATTCCGATTCAGGAAATGTTGGCAGCCATTTTGTCCCTCGGTAGAACCGAGGGACAGAAACAAGTGCGCAAAGCGCACAAAGGGGGCAGGGTAGAAACACCCTGACCCCCTAGGTCTGCTCAGGGGATCCCATAAGGATGCGCTCAGGGTGCGCGGATCCTGCCGATAAAAAAAAAAAATCAAAGCGCGTTCTCCCGTGCTTCGATTGTATTTTGCCCCCGGGTGGCCCAAGTCCCGGGGGCATGGTGGGGGGTTAAATTTATGTATGGGGGCCTCAAGGGCGCCCCAAGCCCGGGGACCACCAACCCCGGGGCTTTCATTTTAAAATGGTGCGGGAGGGCACTCGGCCCTACCGCAGCCCCGGGGACCACCACCTCCCGGGGCTTCTTTTAAAAAAAAAAATATCCTGTGTGGGGGCTTGAGCCCCCACACGCCCGAGACCGCCACCTCCCGGGGCATTAAGAAATTTAAAATGGGGGTCCGTTTTGGACCTCCGAAGCCCGGGGACCACCACCTCCCGGGGCTTTGCTGATGTGGGGAGGGGGGCCGCGCGGCCCCCTCCTGGAGCTCTTGGTGGCCCTGGGGACCGCCACCCCCAGGGCCGGCTCCTGCAGTGTCCCGGGGTGCCTACCCCGGGACACTGCTGTTTGCAATGACAGGACGGGAGCCTCGCGGCTCCCGTCCTGTCATTGCAAACTTGCTTTGGATATTGGAAGAAACCTGCTCTCGCCCAATATCCAAGCAGATTGCTTTTCCACACGGGGAGCTGCATGTCAGCAGCTCCCCATGTGGAAAAGCAATGCCGGCTCTCGAAGGACGCGGGGAGCCGGCGGGACCGTGGGGGCATTGGGGCTCCCCTCACGGTCTCCATTATTATGTATAGGCCCCGGGGGATGGGGTCCCCGGGGAGAATATAAATTAGTGGTAGGAGCTAACAAAAATTTTACGGTGAAATAAGGAGTCGCGCACCCAGCGCGCCACTCAGCGCGGCCCCTAGTGTGAACGCGTTGGGTGCGCGACTCCCAGCGCGGCCTCTGGTGTAAACGCGTTGGGTGCGCGACTCCAAGGTAAACGCATTGGGTGCGCGAATCCCCCAAATATTTTTTTATGAATACTTTATATAATCTCTTACCTTCATATGTACATTAAAGACACATACATATTATTTTTCAATATAAAAAATTTCACGGGAGTCGCGCACCCTGCGCGCCCGGGCACGTATTTGACGTCACGCGGGGCCTGCCCCCGCGCAAGCGTCGCGTACGGTAATTCGTATGTGTCGCGTATAAGCCGGAGCAGGAATCGCGTACCGGTCGCTTAGCAAACGCGCACACATGTAATATACGTATGTTACGTGACTAGAAACACGCACCCGTCACATACCATACGCGGATCCTTTACGAGTTCCTTAAATAGGTGGCTGGGGTACGCGTATTCGCCGCGTTCGGTACGCTTCCGGTGCGCGATTCCAAAAAAACATTTTTTATAAAAATTAAACAATACAAATATATTAAAATAAAAATATAACAGAAAAAAATTATACAATATTTTACTTTTTAATTTATTAAATATTTTTTTTTTGCAAAATACATAAAAATATACAATATTGTTTAATAAATAATATATTTACAAATAAATATAAAAAACTAAAGAAATTCAGTACAAGAAACATAAGTATAACTATTATTACACTTAAATATTAGCTTTTAAAAACCTTTGAAATTCACTGAAAAAACCATAGGTTTCAGGCACGTTATAGTTAGGAATTAGCATTTAAAAAACCTTAGAAATTCACTGAAAAAACCATAGGTTTCAGGCACGTTATAGTTAGGAATTAGCATTTAAAAAACCTTTGAAATTCACTGAAAAAACCATAGGTTTCAGGGGCGTTATAGTTAGGAATTAGCATTTAAAAAACCTTTCAAATTCACTGAAAAAACCATAGGTTTCAGGGGCGTTATAGTTACTTGGACATTGCACTCGTACAAAACCCGTGAAATTCCCCCGTTATAGTTAGTTCAGCTAACTATAACTCGCGCCCCCGCAATGCACTGCTGATGACGTCACATATTACATCACTCATGACATGGTCAGTGACATCACTGATGACATCACTGATGACATCTCAAATGACATCACAGATGTGATCAAGCTCGCTTTGACGAGCGAAACGCGTCATGGCAGGCATTATGCCTGTGTTAATTTTGTGGTGTATTTTATAATAAATTTTCTGCATACTCCACGAACAACTTTATTCGACCCTTTATTCTGAGTGTGGCTGAGGTCAGTGCCTACTGGGTCTGTCGACATTTGGCAGACAGGAAGCGTTACGATATATATATATATATATTCACTGAAAAAACCATAGGTTTTAGGGACAGTTATAGTTAGTTGGACATTGCACTCGTACAAAACCCGTGAAATTCCCCTGTTATAGTTAGTTCAGCTAACTATAACTCGCGCCCCCGCAATGCACTGCTGATGACGTCACATATTACATCACTCATGACATGGTCAGTGACATCACTGATGACATCACTGATGACATCATCCAGTGACTGTGTGTTTCTGTAAAGTTTAAATATGTTTAATATATATAGGGAAAGGCGTATTGAAGAATGAGTGGGTGTATAAGTGTCTGAATGGATGATTTAGTACGTGAGTGACTGACTCTACAAGTGAGTGATTAAACGTATCTTACTGAATGCATGGGTTAGTGACTAAACTGTGTGAATGTCTGTATCCGTCTGTTTGTTGGTGTGTAAGTGGATGCATGGATTTGCGAATAGCTACATGAGTGTCTATATGGGTTATTGATTGGTTCTCTGAGTATCTGTATGGCTGCCTGAGTGTTTGTGTGGGTGGGGTGTGTGTGACTCTATACATAGATGTGTGAGTGGGTGATTCACTGGGTGCATGATTTCAAGAGTGCATCTGTGATGGACTGCTTGGGTGGGTGAGTGTGTGTATGGGTGTGTTAGTGAGTGAATGTATATCTCAGTGGTACATGTGCAAGTAACTACATATGTAAAAGGTAGTATATATGTGTGTTAGAGTATTTAAATGGCTATAAGTGAGAGTGTGTTATTGTGAGAGTGGCTGTATGGATGCGTGTGTGCTTGTATCAGTTATTGTATAAGAGCGTAAGAATGTGCTAGTATTTGTATGAGTAAGTGAGCTGGTGTGTGTATAACTGTATAGGTGAGTAAATGGGTGTGTGATTAATTTTTTGCATGACTGACTAGGTGTGTGAGTACCTCTATGGATGAGTGGCGGTGTGTGAGTGTTTATATAGGTGTATGAGTGCATATGATAGTCCTGTACTGAGTGACTGTAAGTATGAGTGACTGTACAGGTGAGTGAGTGGATGTGTGTGTAGACCTAAGAATCAGTGAGTGGGTATGTAGTTTTTGGTGTTGGAGTGTCTATGGTTTTGAGAATGGCAGTCTGTAATTTAGAGTGGGTGTATCAAAAGTTATATTAGGGTGTGAGAAGATGCATGAAATTATCACATGGATGATGTCATCAGTGATGTCATTTGAGATGTCATCAGTGATGTCATCAGTGATGTCACTGACCATGTCATGAGTGATGTAATATGTGACGTCATCAGCAGTGCATTGCTGGGCGCGAGTTATAGTTAGCTGAACTAACTATAACAGGGGAATTTCACGGGTTTTGTACGAGTGCAATGTCCAACTAACTATAACTGTCCCTAAAACCTATGGTTTTTTCAGTGAATTTCAAAGGTTTTTAAATGCTAATTTCTAACTATAACGTGTCTGAAACCTATGGTTTTTTCAGTGAATTTCAAAGGTTTTTTAAATGCTAATTTCTAACTATAACGTGCCTGAAACCTATGGTTTTTTCAGTGAATTTCAAAGGTTTTTTAAATGCTAATTTCTAACTATAACGTGCCTGAAACCTATGGTTTTTTCAGTGAATTTCAAAGGTTTTTAAATGCTAATTTCTAACTATAACGTGCCTGAAACCTATGATTTTTAAGTGAATTTCAAAGGTTTTTTAAATGCTAGTTTCTAACTATGCCAACAGAGGTAGGACATGTGAAGAAAGAAGAAAAACGCACAGAAAGAAGCAAAAGATGTGCAGAAAGAACCAACAGAGGAGCAGAAAGAGGCCTTGTTGCAAAATCATCCTGTGCCCACAACTTTTTCAGACGGGTACTGGTGGTAACTGACTCTGACTAACCAGAGCCAGTGCGCGTTTGCACAGTGGTGAAGGGAGGGGGCCTGAGGTGACATGTGTGCAAACGCGCCCCATGGCGCGTTTTAAGTTGCGGGATTAAGTCCCCTTGAATCCTGAGGGTCCCTGAGGCCCAACTAGCCCCCAGGTACCTACAGTTAGGACCACAGAGCTGAGTTGCAGAGAGGCGTACCGAGGCCACGCACCTTTTTCACCTCTCTGCAACGCAACTCTGTTGTGCTTACTGAAGGTACCTGGTGGGCTAGTTGGCCCCCAGGATTCAAAGGGAATTAACTCCCCAACTTAAAATGCACCACAGGGCGTGTTTGCGCACATGTCACCTGAGGCCCCGCCCCCTCCCTTCACCACTGTGCAAACGCGCCCCGTGGCGCGTTTTAAGTTGGGGGATTAGGTCACCTTGAATCCTGAGAGTCCCTGGGGCCCAACCAGCCCACCAGGTACTTCCAGTAAGCACCACAGGCCTGCGTTGCAACGCCTGTAACAAATTGTGCAGTTGTGTTTAGGTAGTGAAGAGGGTCGTGCTGGGGGTAGTGTTTTAGGGTTTAGGGTAGTGCAGTGGTGTTTGTGTAGTGTAGGGGGTCATGCTGGGGTTAGATTTAGGGTTTAGGGTAGTGCAGTGGTGTTTGTGTAGTGTAGGGGGTCATGCTGGGGGTAGATTTAGGGTTTAGGGTAGTGCAGTGGTGTTTGTGTAGTGTAGGGGTCATGCTGGGGGTAGATTTAGGGTTTAGGGTAGTGCAGTGGTGTTTGTGTAGTGTAGGGAGTCGTCCTGGGGGAGTGTTTTAGGGTTTAGGGTAGTACAGTGGTGTTTGGGTAGTGTAGGGGGTCGTGCTGGGGTTAGTGTTTTAGGGTTTAGGGTAGTGCAGTGGTGTTTGGGTAGTGTAGGGGGTCGTGCTGGGGGAGTGTTTTAGGGTTTAGGGCAGTGCAGTGGTGTTCGGGTAGTGTAGGGGGTCGTGCTGGGGGGAGTGTTTTAGGGTTTAGGGCAGGTCAGTCGTGTTCGGGTAGTGTAGGGGGTCGTGCTGCGGGGAGTATTTTAGGGTTTAGGGTAGTGCAGTGGTGTTCGGGTAGTGTAGGGGGTCATGCTGGGGGTAGTGTTCTAGGGTTTAGGGCAGTGCAGTGGTGTTCGGGCAGTGTAGGGGGTCGTGCTGGGGGTGGTGTTTTAGGGTTTAGGGTAGTGCAGTGGTGTTCGGGCAGTGTAGGGGGTCGTGCTGGGGGTGGTGTTTCAGGGTTTAGGGCAGTGCAGTGGTGTTCAGGCAGTGTAGGGGGTCATGCAGGGGGTGGTGTTTCAGGGTTTAGGGCAGTGCAGTGGTGTTCGGGCAGTGTAGGGGGTCGTGCAGGGGTGGTGTTTTAGGGTTTAGGGCAGTGGTGTTCGGGCAGTGTAGGGGGTCATGCTGGGGGTGGTGTTTCAGGGTTTGGGGCAGTGCAGTGGTGTTCGAGCAGTAAAGGGGTCATGCTGGGGGTGGTGTTTCAGGGTTTAGGGAAGTGCAGTGGTGTTCAGGCAGTGTAGGGGTGGTGCAGGGGTGGTGTTTCAGGGTTTAGGGCAGTGCAGTGGTGTTCGGGCAGTGTAGGGGGTCGTGCAGGGGGTGGTGATTCAGGGTTTAGGGCAGTGCAGTGGTGTTCGGGCAGTGTAGGGGCGGTGCAGGGGGTGGTGTTTCATGGTTTAGGGTAGTACAGTGGTGTTCGGGCATTGTAGGGGGTGGTGCTGGGGCTGGTGTTTCAGGGTTTAGGGCAGTGCAGTGGCGTTCGGGCAGTGTAGGGGGTGGTGCTGGGGCTGGTGTTTCAGGGTTTAGGGCAGTGCAGTGGTGTTCGGGCAGTGTAGGGGGTCGTGCTGGGGCTGGTGTTTCAGGGTTTAGGGCAGTGCAGTGGTGTTCGGGCAGTGTAGGGGGTCTTGCTGGGGCTGGTGTTTCAGAGTCTAGGGCAATGCAGTGGTGTTCGGGCAGTGTAGGGGGTCTTGCTGGGGCTGGTGTTTCAGGGTTTAGGGCAGTGCAGTGGTGTTCGGGCAGTGTAGGGGGTCGTGCTGGGGCTGGTGTTTCAAGGTTTAGGGCAGTGCAGTGGTGTTCGGGCAGTGTAGGGGGTCGTGCTGGGGCTGGTGTTTCAGGGTTTAGGGCAGAGCAATGGTGCTCAGGCAGTGTAGGGGTTGTGCTGGGGGTGATGTTTCAGGGTTTAGGGCAGTGCAGTGGTGTTCGGGCAGTGTAGGGGGTCGTGAAGGGGTGGTGTTTCAGGGTTTAGGGCAGTGCAGTGGTGTTCGGGCAGTATAGGGGGTCATGCTGGGGGTAGTGTTTTAGGGTTTAGGGTAGTGCAGTGGTGCTTGTGTAGTGTAGGGGGTCGTGCTGGGGGTAGTGTTTTAGGGTTTAGGGTAGTGAAGTGGTGTTTGTGTAGTGTAGGGGGTCATGTTTTAGGGTAGTGCAGTGGTGTTTGGGTAGTGTAGGGGGTCATGCTGGGGGTAGTGTTTTAGGATTTAGGTTAGTGCAGTGGTGTTTGGGTAGTGTAGAGGGTCGTGCTGGGGGTAGTGTTTTAGGGTTTAGGGTAGTGCAGTGGTGTTTGTGTAGTGTAGGGGTCGTGCTGGGGGTAGTGTTTTAGGGTTTAGGGTAGTGCAGTGGTGCTTGTGTAGTATAGGGGGTCGTGCTGGGGGTAGTGTTTTAGGGTTTAGGGTAGTGCAGTGGTGTTTGTGTAGTGTAGGGGGTCATGTTTTAGGGTAGTGCAGTGGTGTTTGGGTAGTGTAGGGGGTCATGCTGGGGGTAGTGTTTTAGGATTTAGGTTAGTGCAGTGGTGTTTGGGTAGTGTAGGGGGTCGTGCTGGGGGTAGTGTTTTAGGGTTTAGGGTAGTGCAGTTGTGTTTGTGTAGTGTAGGGGGTCGTGCTGGGTGTAGTGTTTTAGGGTTTAGGGTAGTGCAGTGGTGCTTGTGTAGTGTAGGGGTCGTGCTGGGGGTAGTGTTTTAGGGTTTAGGGTAGTGCAGTGGTGTTTGTGTAGTGTAGGGGGTCATGTTTTAGGGTAGTGCAGTGGTGTTTGGGTAGTGTAGGGGGTCGTGCTGGTGGTAGTGTTTTAGGATTTAGGTTAGTGCAGTGGTGTTTGGGTAGTGTAGGGGGTCGTGCTGGGGGTAGTGTTTTAGGGTTTAGGATAGTGCAGTGGTGCTTGTGTAGTGTAGGGGGTCGTGCTGGGGGTAGTGTTTTAGGGTTTAAGGTAGTGCAGTGGTGTTTTTGTAGTGTAGGGGGTCATGTTTTAAGATGCAATGCTCCAATACCTGACCAGTCTGCACTACATAAAACTACAAAAAACTAAAAATAAAAAGTGTTTTGCACACTTTTGTCATTGGGCTATATGTGGGCTACATCTGGGTAATATTTGTGCTACATTTGGGCTCTTTTTTCACTGGTGGCCATCTTGGAAGACTTCTTTGTTATGAAGTTTCCTAATTTCTTCATTTACTGCAGTCTCCTCAGTAGGAAATGCTTTCAGTTTTTTACTTTGATTCCATCAAGAAGGCATTCAGATGTGTCTCACATCTGCCATAAATTCAGAATGTTAGCACTCTTGTTGCTCATTAGATCACTGGAGTAAAGCTACTGCTCACCAGGGAGTTAACTGGTAGTCTGCTGCTGGTATTGAAAGTGATTGTTTCAGTCTGCATGTCAGAATTTTCTAATGAAATAGAAGAGGATTTGAGATCTCACTTAAAACATGCCCTAATTTTTCTTTCTGCAGCACTAACCATAATTTCTATTTAAAAAAGAACCCCTCATTTTGTTCCTTTTTAAATTAAATGTTTTAAGTGTTACCGGTTTATTCCAATCAAGATGGCTTCAGGTGTGCCATACTTTTGTCATAAGTAAGGCTGTTAGCGCTCTAGTTGTTCTTTAGAACACTCTGGGAAGCTGCAGTAGAACACAAAGGCATCAACTGGCAGGCTGCTCCTGTTGAAATATAACAGGAAGATATTTGAGATCACACTTGAAATATGTCTTAATTTTTCTTTCTACAGCACTAACCATAATTTCTATGACAAAATGAACCCCATCATTTTGTTCCTTTTTAAATTAAATGTTTTAAGTGTTACCAGTTTATTCCAATCAAGATGGCTTCAGGTGTGCCATACGTTTGTCATAAGTAAGGCTGTTAGCACTCTAGTTGTTCTTTAGAACACTCTGGGAAGCTGCAGTAGAACACAAAGGCATCAACTGGCAGGCTGCTCCTGTTGAAATATAACAGGAAGATATTTGAGATCACACTTGAAACATGTCCTAATTTTTCTTTCTACAACACTAACCATAATTTCTATGACAAAATGAACCCCATCATTTTGTTCCTGTTTAAATTAAATGTTTTAAGTGTTACCAGTTTATTCCAATCAAGATGGCTTCAGGTGTGCCATACTTTTGTCATAAGTAAGGCTGTTAGCACTCTAGTTGTTCTTTAGAACACTCTGGGAAGCTGCAGTAGAACACAAAGGAATCAACTGACAGTCTCTGCCCTTGTTGGATGTACATGTTTTACTGAGAATGTCAGACTTCATTCTCACATGAGTGAGAAAGATAATGTGAATTTACAGAAAATATGCTCTCATTTTAGCTTCTGGAGCACCTTCCAAACCTCCATGGGACAAGCATGAGAAAATAGTGTTCTCTCAAACATGATTCATGATATCCCAGCAGAAGGTTTTTCACATGGTAAAATCACCTTGGAATACACCACAATTCCTAAAATTAGTATGGTACCGTCAACAAATAATTCTAATGTAACTAAAGCCTGTTATCACCCTTTATAGTTCTCCTTTTGGTGACCCTCAAAATCTTCTATTCACTACAATGCATTTCAATGAGGTACTATCATTTATATTGGTCCCAAGATGGCTGCCAGAAATTCCAGGATGAAGTGCTGACAGTCAATCAGATCTCACGATGACATGTGTGGTTAGGCTCCGCCCAGATATATATGTGACTTTACTTTTGATTTTCTCAGGAACTACTGAACGGATTTACACCATTTAAGCAAAAGGCAAGGCACTGAACCAAGGGCTACCTCTTTGCCAAATTTGGTGTAATTCCGTTCAGCAGTTCGGGCTGTAGCTGCGACTAAAGGTTCCTATGGAAAAATGAATGGGGAAAACACGCTTTGGGACCCCCTTTTTCTCGGCCCCCGCTTGACGTATCACCCCGAGACTTTCAGGATAGGAGCGGACCGGAGCGCCCCAACAAGTTGGAAACTTTCGCGAAGATTCGTTAACCGGCGCCAACGTTATTTCAAATAGAATGTCGCGGATTTCCTATGGATAATAGGTTTTAACTATAACTATCTACTGGCGACCGCCAGTAGATATATATATATATATATATATATATATATATATATATATATATATATATATATATATATATATATATATATATATATATATATCCAAACAAGAGAGTCCATGGAACGGAGGGCGCACAGTTCAGCTGGTGCCTGCGGCAAGGCTGGACAATGCCTTGAAAATATATTCTTCACCAAATAATATTACGCAGCACTCTCCAAAGGGTCGTTTTCCGAATATTTATTTTGCCATCCTTAACTCCACCTACGCGTTTCGACCGACCTGGTCTTGCTCACGGTGCATAGCTATGTTTTGAGTGCTGCTCAAGTGTTGGACACCCCACGGAGCTTGATGTATTTGGCGGCAGTCCTGCCGCCAAGCGAGCACCACCCCAGAAACAGGGGGCCACAGAGCTCGATGTTACGGGACTCATACGTGGAGCACAGATCTTGGATTTAGAGCAGACGCATATTCCGGGGCTCATGGAGGGCTCTATCAGAGCATTTATTAATGAGGGCATCCATCAGAGGAAATACTTAGGACTGCATATCCCAGACTGCAACGTGTTGCTAATTTAGAGCGGACCAATTAGGACCCACGATATCGCATATCAGGAAGTTGCAGTCCTCCATGCCTTCTCTTGACCGCTACTGCCTCTGAGGAAGAGTTGATCTCGAAACGCGTCAGGCGGCGGTCAGCTGCTTTTTAAAGGACTGGATAATGTGAACTGCTCGTACCAATAAAGGCTTTTGGGGAAAAGTGGTCTGTGGTTTCGAGTGCTGCTCAAGTGTTGGACACCCCACGGAGCTTGATATATATATATATATATATAATCCACAGCGGCACAATGATTCCGGGTTGGCCATCAGAAAGGAGAGCACTCACGGGAATTTGAATAAAGTGCTTTTAATGTGCGGAACCTCCCAGCACAGACAGACGCGTTAAAGAACTCGGAATACTAGAAGCCAACAAGGAGGGGTCAACAACGGATCTCAGCTCTGACCAAGAGTCAGTAGACAGTATACCATCAAGGACCCTGGAGCAGCATTCTTCTTTTTCCGAGGAACTACGCCTCCTGCAAATGACAAAAGAACACTCAACCAGAGGGAGGCCGAGAGGAAGAGGACGCGGAAACAAAGACAAAACCAGAAACGGAGGAACAGACAAAGGAATCACAAGAGCCACTGGCATAGGAACACGAGGCCAGACAAGCAAGAAACTATAATGGAGGACTCTATCACGCAACTAACGGTAATGAACTTGACCAATAGGGTCTTAACTGATGAGGAGCAGAATGTACTCAAATTAGGCCTGTCTTTTTGTCCCGAAATGAACTTTGACTATGCTCAGACACGAGTCGGTCTGTATAAATTTGAATGTAAACTGAAACTATGGAAAATGCATACCTTACGTAAAAGTACAGGGACTACCGTTGGGGGACAAGCTCCAGCCAATGATGAGACTAGGTTTACAATTGAGGACATACCTATTTTACAGGTAATGAGCGACCTAGGCAAGGAAATAGCGCCTAACGAGACAAGTCAACATGTAGACCCTTTTGATCCCACACATATAGACGATATCACACCACTATTTGGTGTACAAACAGGGGAAACTTCTTCCACTGAACTTAGGGCCAGATCTAAGTACATGCCTAACACTGCAAAAGACAACATAGATATTTTTAGCGATCTAGTAGCACAAGACCTCCAAAAACGTATTAACACCCCCACACAGCATAAAAGCCTGACTAAAACACAGTGGGAGGCTATAAAGAACCTACAGAGTGATCGTGATCTTATTATCAAACCCTCAGACAAAGGGGGGAATGTAGTACTTATGACAAGGGCCATGTATACCAAAGAAGCATATCGGCAACTGAACGACACTAGATGCTACTGAAGGGTGGACAAGAAGTACCTTGTTGATCTACAACATAGGTATCTAAACAGAATAAAAGATTGGCATGAAAGGAAACTACTAACATGGGATGAAAAGTAATTCCTTAAGAACGAGACACCCACCACACCCACATTCTATCTCCTACCTAAGGTCCATAAAAATGCTCAAGAACCACCAAACAGACCCATAGTTTCCTCTAAAAACAGCCTCTTAGAGAACACCTCGACCTTCGTCGATTACTTCCTATTTCCCTTTGTAAAAAACCTCAAATCATACCTGAGAGACACAACTGATTTTTTGGAGAAAATAAGTGATGTGGTCATGAGAGAGAATCACTGGCTAGTGAGCTTAGATGTGGAGGCATTGTACACTAGTATTAGACACGCAGACAGACTGAAAGTATGCAAATTCTTCCTCAAAACACGAGACATACAACACCTAGAACACACACATATGCTACTAGAAATGATTGAGACTTGTTTGAGAGAAAATGTATTTATCTTTGAGAAAAATCATTTCAAACAGTTACAAGGGACTTCCATGGGCACCTGCTTTGCCCCTAGCTACGCCAATCTCATGGTGGGCTGGTGGGAGAAGCAAGTGCTCTGGAATGAAAAAACTGAACAGTGGATTTTCAATGTCATAAAATGGCTAAGGTATATTGATGATGTGTTCTTTGTCTGGGAGGGGACGGAAGTTGAACTTAACAAGTTTATTGATGTATTGAATGAAAACTCTGTGAATTTGAAATTTACCAGACATTACAGCAGAGTATCAATTGATTTCCTCGACCTTAAGCTCAGTGTTGCAAAGGGCACCATTTGTACCAATCTGTTCAGGAAGGAAACTGCAGGGAATTCGATCCTACACGCCTCCAGCTGCCACCCACCTAGCTTTAGATGGGGCATACCCTACAGCGAGTTTTTAAGGGCCAAGCGCAACTGCAGCACTGCAACCACATATGAACAAACCAAACAAGAAATGATACTGAGGTTCAGGGAAAGAGGCTACTCACCCAGGGCGCTGAAACAGGCAGAAGCCAGGAAGGAAAAACTATCTAGGAGTGAGACCCTATCCAATCAGAACCCCAAAAGAATACACAAAGAAAACGTATCAGAACCCATCCGGTTCATCAGGAAATACAGCAACCATGCAGACCAGTTACGAAAGATATTGAAAACTAGATGGGGGATTCTCAGGCAGGATCCTATCTTGAGAAACAAAGTAGGACCCAATCCTTCCATGACATACAGGAGGAGTATATCCCTTAAGGATCTTCTTGTACACAGCCACCTCCAGAACAGAGAGACCAACTGGCTTAAACAAACGAAGGGTTTCCGGAGATGTGGCAACTGCAAAGCTTGCAAGCACAGCAGCAATGCGGCAGAAGTCACCTTAGATAGAGTGAAAACGAAATGGAAAATCCTGAGACTGATTACCTGCAGTACTGATTTCGTAGTGTACGCCATTGTGTGCCCTTGCGGCCTATGGTATATTGGCTCCACCACATTTCCGGTTAAAAAATGGATCTTAGAACACTGGAGGGCCATTACCAACAAAGACCACAGTTACAGTACAGCCAGACACTTCTCCAGCAAACATGAGGGAGACTGGACTCAAGCCAAATATTTTGGCTTGGATTCAGTGAGCATGAACCCTAGAGGGGGCAACCGACAGGCGGCTCTGCGCAGGCTAGAATTGCGCTTTATTCTACAGGCCGGCACCAAGTTCCCTGATGGACTGAATTTGGATGAGGAGATATACTCCCACCTATAGGACAGCTTAAGAGCATACACTGGCAAATGTATATCCGAGTCCTCACGCTGCTTCCCTTTTCATCCCTTTTCCTTTTCCTCTATTTTACAATTTTATTTTGTTAAAATGTACATATCACAACTGCTGTTATAGGATGTAGATACATGATTAGAGCATGGTACCCATGGGATATGCATTCGGAATGTAATTGTTGACTGTGCAGTTGGAAAACTCTTGACTCTGCTGCAATTAATTGTTGTGTTTTAACTTGTTTTTACAGGTACACTGGGCTGTGTTTCACAAAGGGACTGAATCACCTACGTTATTGCTATGTGCACCCGAGTGGATGATCGTTTCCGGTATTCCTCACCACTCCTAGTCGTTGTAGTCAACTCCATACTGACCAAGTGAGACCATGCCACTGAGCCACATGGAAACACCCGATTAGAACAGACAGCAACGCCAGGCATTGACATGTGGTAACTGCAAAAAATAAAGTTTACCCTGTTTTTTGGTACTATACCAGAATTCTGGCTGCTCCTGTAGTCCACAGGACAACCACAGGCCTGCACTAATTGCACTTATATCAGATATAACATAGCAGATGAGACACAACCAACACAGGGCACTATACCCCACTTTCCAGGTTTTCCTATACACAAACTGCTACCGACAATGCACGCACTGACATGCAGCTGCAAATGCCAAAGTGACCCTTATGCTGACAGTTTTGGGCTTTCACTTAGTAATAGCAGGGCACTACACCCATCCTGAATGGTCTACACTCATACAAGTCCTCACGAACACAGCACAGACCACCATGCTGTTAAAGTTTAGACACTCAGGGCATATGCCAATGTAACTATTATGCCAACAATAATAGACTATTACGTTACAATGTATTTTACATCCTTCTGTATATACATCTGAACTCACATATATGGTGATTGTATTATTTATTTTTTGTTGCACAAATATTTTCTTTATGTCTATTAATTGACACGTGGTGTCCACATATTTGCTGAGTACATTTAAAAATGGGGCCTGACCCGGGAGGAGGTCATGTGACCAAGACCACGGACGTGGTCGAAACGCGTCTTTTTGCCTGGTAAATAAAATACCTGAAAATTGATCAGCGGGCTCACAGAGTTTCTTGCTTCGATTCTCTTCGCTCTTGGAATATATATATATATATATATCCACAAACACAGGTAGCCCCAAAGGAGTGAAGCCTCAGACACGTGTATGCTCACACATTTATTGGCGATTTGCAAGCAGGCAGCAAACAGGAAACAGGCATCAAATCAATCCAACGCCAGACGCGTTTCAGGAGTCCTTTATCCCTTCCTCAGTGGCGTGTATTAATAAATGAAAGCAAAGTTGATCACACACCTGTCTAATTTCAACTACCCGCCCCAGTGGGCGTGGCCCTCTCACGGCCTTCTGGTCGTTGTGGTGCGGAGTATTAAATCCCCAGTGGGCATGCTTTTCATCAAAAATAAAACAGTTCATTGCCCATGTGGGTTGATGTCAGGTCCTGCCGGCAACCTGCCCCGCTTTCCAAACGACAATGTACGCACCAAGGCGGCACCACCCTGCAAATGGCGCCGAACTTGCATGTCTCCCGTGATTGCCAGCACGGGAGACATGCAAGTTCGGCGCCATTTACAGGGTGGTGCCGCCTGGTGCGTACATTGTCGTTTGAAGCGAGGCAGGTTGCCGGCAGGACCTGGCATCAACCCACATGGGCAATGAACTGTTTTATTTTTTGATGAAAAGCATGCCCACTGGGGATTTAATACTCCGCACCACAACGACCAGAAGGCCGTGAGAGGGCCACGCCCACAGGGGCGGGTAGTTGAAATTAGACAGGTGTGTGATCAACTTTGCTTTCATTTATTAATACACGCCACTGAGGAAGGGATAAAGGACTCCTGAAACGCGTCTGGCGTTGGATTGATTTGATGCCTGTTTCCTGTTTGCTGCCTGCTTGCAAATCGCCAATAAATGTGTGAGCATACACGTGTCTGAGGCTTCACTCCTTTGGGGCTACCTGTGTTTGTGGATGTATAACGGCTGTTGCCCGGCCGCGGAGTGAAGCCCACTGCGGTTGCGGGCCTGTGCTGGCTTCAAGGAGTGCTGGCAATCACGGGAGACATGCAAGTTCGGCGCCATTTGCAGGGTGGTGCCGCCTTGGTGCGTACATTGTCATTTGGAAAGCGGGGCAGGTTGCCGGCAGGACCTGGCATCAACCCACATGGGCAATGAACTGTTTTATTTTTTGATGAAAAGCATGCCCACTGGGGATTTAATACTCCGCACCACAACGACCAGAAGGCCGTGAGAGGGCCACGCCCACTGGGGCGGGTAGTTGAAATTAGACAGGTGTGTGATCAACTTTGCTTTCATTTATTAATACACGCCACTGAGGAAGGGATAAAGGACTCCTGAAACGCGTCTGGCGTTGGATTGATTTGATGCCTGTTTCCTGTTTGCTGCCTGCTTGCAAATCGCCAATAAATGTGTGAGCATACACGTGTCTGAGGCTTCACTCCTTTGGGGCTACCTGTGTTTGTGGATGTATAACGGCTGTTGCCCAGCCGCGGAGTGAAGCCCACAGCGGTTGTGGGCCTGTGCTGGCTTCAAGGAGTGCTGGCAATCACGGGAGACATGCAAGTTCGGCGCCATTTGCAGGGTGGTGCCGCCTTGGTGCGTACATTGTCGTTTGGAAAGCGGGGCAGGTTGCCGGCAGGACCTGGCATCAACCCACATGGGCAATGAACTGTTTTATTTTTTGATGAAAAGCATGCCCACTGGGGATTTAATACTCCGCACCACAACGACCAGAAGGCCGTGAGAGGGCCACGCCCACTGGGGCGGGTAGTTGAAATTAGACAGGTGTGTGATCAACTTTGCTTTCATTTATTAATACACGCCACTGAGGAAGGGATAAAGGACTCCTGAAACGCGTCTGGCGTTGGATTGATTTGATGCCTGTTTCCTGTTTGCTGCCTGCTTGCAAATCGCCAATAAATGTGTGAGCATACACGTGTCTGAGGCTTCACTCCTTTGGGGCTACCTGTGTTTGTGGATGTATAACGGCTGTTGCCCAGCCGCGGAGTGAAGCCCACTGCGGTTGCGGGCCTGTGCTGGCTTCAAGGAGTGCTGGCAATCACGGGAGACATGCAAGTTCAGCGCCATTTGCAGGGTGGTGCCGCCTTGGTGCGTACATTGTCGTTTGGAAAGCGGGGCAGGTTGCCGGCAGGACCTGGCATCAACCCACATGGGCAATGAACTGTTTTATTTTTTGATGAAAAGCATGCCCACTGGGGATTTAATACTCCGCACCACAACGACTAGAAGGCCGTGAGAGGGCCACGCCCACTGGGGCGGGTAGTTGAAATTAGACAGGTGTGTGATCAACTTTGCTTTCATTTATTAATACACGCCACTGAGGAAGGGATAAAGGACTCCTGAAACGCGTCTGGCGTTGGATTGATTTGATGCCTGTTTCCTGTTTGCTGCCTGCTTGCAAATCGCCAATAAATGTGTGAGCATACACGTGTCTGAGGCTTCACTCCTTTGGGGCTACCTGTGTTTGTGGATGTATAACGGCTGTTGCCCAGCCGCGGAGTGAAGCCCACTGCGGTTGCGGGCCTGTGCTGGCTTCAAGGAGTGCTGGCAATCACGGGAGACATGCAAGTTCGGCGCCATTTGCAGGGTGGTGCCGCCTTGGTGCGTACATTGTCGTTTGGAAAGCGGGGCAGGTTGCCGGCAGGACCTGGCATCAACCCACATGGGCAATGAACTGTTTTATTTTTTGATGAAAAGCATGCCCACTGGGGATTTAATACTCCGCACCACAACGACCAGAAGGCCGTGAGAGGGCCACGCCCACTGGGGCGGGTAGTTGAAATTAGACAGGTGTGTGATCAACTTTGCTTTCATTTATTAATACACGCCACTGAGGAAGGGATAAAGGACTCCTGAAACGCGTCTGGCGTTGGATTGATTTGATGCCTGTTTCCTGTTTGCTGCCTGCTTGCAAATCGCCAATAAATGTGTGAGCATACACGTGTCTGAGGCTTCACTCCTTTGGGGCTACCTGTGTTTGTGGATGTATAACGGCTGTTGCCCAGCCGCGGAGTGAAGCCCACTGCGGTTGTGGGCCTGTGCTGGCTTCAAGGAGTGCTGGCAATCACGGGAGACATGCAAGTTCGGCGCCATTTGCAGGGTGGTGCCGCCTTGGTGCGTACATTGTCGTTTGGAAAGCGGGGCAGGTTGCCGGCAGGACCTGGCATCAACCCACATGGGCAATGAACTGTTTTATTTTTTGATGAAAAGCATGCCCACTGGGGATTTAATACTCCGCACCACAACGACCAGAAGGCCGTGAGAGGGCCACGCCCACTGGGGCGGGTAGTTGAAATTAGACAGGTGTGTGATCAACTTTGCTTTCATTTATTAATACACGCCACTGAGGAAGGGATAAAGGACTCCTGAAACGCGTCTGGCGTTGGATTGATTTGATGCCTGTTTCCTGTTTGCTGCCTGCTTGCAAATCGCCAATAAATGTGTGAGCATACACGTGTCTGAGGCTTCACTCCTTTGGGGCTACCTGTGTTTGTGGATGTATAACGGCTGTTGCCCAGCCGCGGAGTGAAGCCCACTGCGGTTGCGGGCCTGTGCTGGCTTCAAGGAGTGCTGGCAATCACGGGAGACATGCAAGTTCAGCGCCATTTGCAGGGTGGTGCCGCCTTGGTGCGTACATTGTCGTTTGGAAAGCGGGGCAGGTTGCCGGCAGGACCTGGCATCAACCCACATGGGCAATGAACTGTTTTATTTTTTGATGAAAAGCATGCCCACTGGGGATTTAATACTCCGCACCACAACGACCAGAAGGCCGTGAGAGGGCCACGCCCACTGGGGCGGGTAGTTGAAATTAGACAGGTGTGTGATCAACTTTGCTTTCATTTATTAATACACGCCACTGAGGAAGGGATAAAGGACTCCTGAAACGCGTCTGGCGTTGGATTGATTTGATGCCTGTTTCCTGTTTGCTGCCTGCTTGCAAATCGCCAATAAATGTGTGAGCATACACGTGTCTGAGGCTTCACTCCTTTGGGGCTACCTGTGTTTGTGGATGTATAACGGCTGTTGTCCAGCCGCGGAGTGAAGCCCACTGCGGTTGCGGGCCTGTGCTGGCTTCAAGGAGTGCTGGCAATCACGGGAGACATGCAAGTTCGGCGCCATTTGCAGGGTGGTGCCGCCTTGGTGCGTACATTGTCGTTTGGAAAGCGGGGCAGGTTGCCGGCAGGACCTGGCATCAACCCACATGGGCAATGAACTGTTTTATTTTTTGATGAAAAGCATGCCCACTGGGGATTTAATACTCCGCACCACAACGACCAGAAGGCCGTGAGAGGGCCACGCCCACTGGGGCGGGTTGTTGAAATTAGACAGGTGTGTGATCAACTTTGCTTTCATTTATTAATACATGCCACTGAGGAAGGGATAAAGGACTCCTGAAACGCGTCTGGCGTTGGATTGATTTGATGCCTGTTTCCTGTTTGCTGCCTGCTTGCAAATCACCAATAAATGTGTGAGCATACACGTGTCTGAGGCTTCACTCCTTTGGGGCTACCTGTGTTTATGGATGTATAACGGCTGTTGCCCAGCCGCGGAGTGAAGCCCACTGCGGTTGCGGGCCTGTGCTGGCTTCAAGGAGTGCTGGCAATCACGGGAGACATGCAAGTTCGGCGCCATTTGCAGGGTGGTGCCGCCTTGGTGCGTACATTGTCGTTTGGAAAGCGGGGCAGGTTGCCGGCAGGACCTGGCATCAACCCACATGGGCAATGAACTGTTTTATTTTTTGATGAAAAGCATGCCCACTGGGGATTTAATACTCCGCACCACAACGACCAGAAGGCCGTGAGAGGGCCACGCCCACTGGGGCGGGTAGTTGAAATTAGACAGGTGTGTGATCAACTTTGCTTTCATTTATTAATACACGCCACTGAGGAAGGGATAAAGGACTCCTGAAACGCGTCTGGCGTTGGATTGATTTGATGCCTGTTTCCTGTTTGCTTCCTGCTTGCAAATCGCCAATAAATGTGTGAGCATACACGTGTCTGAGGCTTCACTCCTTTGGGGCTACCTGTGTTTGTGGATGTATAACGGCTGTTGCCCAGCCGCGGAGTGAAGCCCACTGCGGTTGCGGGCCTGTGCTGGCTTCAAGGAGTGCTGGCAATCACGGGAGACATGCAAGTTCGGCGCCATTTGCAGGGTGGTGCCGCCTTGGTGCGTACATTGTCGTTTGGAAAGCGGGGCAGGTTGCCGGCAGGACCTGGCATCAACCCACATGGGCAATGAACTGTTTTATTTTTTGATGAAAAGCATGCCCACTGGGGATTTAATACTCCGCACCACAACGACCAGAAGGCCGTGAGAGGGCCACGCCCACTGGGGCGGGTAGTTGAAATTAGACAGGTGTGTGATCAACTTTGCTTTCATTTATTAATACATGCCACTGAGGAAGGGATAAAGGACTCCTGAAACGCGTCTGGCGTTGGATTGATTTGATGCCTGTTTCCTGTTTGCTGCCTGCTTGCAAATCGCCAATAAATGTGTGAGCATACACGTGTCTGAGGCTTCACTCCTTTGGGGCTACCTGTGTTTGTGGATGTATAACGGCTGTTGCCCAGCCGCGGAGTGAAGCCCACTGTGGTTGCGGGCCTGTGCTGGCTTCAAGGAGTGCTGGCAATCACGGGAGACATGCAAGTTCGGCGCCATTTGCAGGGTGGTGCCGCCTTGGTGCGTACATTGTCGTTTGGAAAGCGGGGCAGGTTGCCGGCAGGACCTGGCATCAACCCACATGGGCAATGAACTGTTTTATTTTTTGATGAAAAGCATGCCCACTGGGGTTTTAATACTCCGCACCACAACGACCAGAAGGCCGTGAGAGGGCCACGCCCACTGGGGCGGGTAGTTGAAATTAGACAGGTGTGTGATCAACTTTGCTTTCATTTATTAATACACGCCACTGAGGAAGGGATAAAGGACTCCTGAAACGCGTCTGGCGTTGGATTGATTTGATGCCTGTTTCCTGTTTGCTGCCTGCTTGCAAATCGCCAATAAATGTGTGAGCATACACGTGTCTGAGGCTTCACTCCTTTGGGGCTACCTGTGTTTGT